>WHVE01001040.1:0-35441 GCA_015178995.1 Trichophaea hybrida
AGGTTCACCAGAGTGCATGGTCTCCTCTGCGTATTATCAGCCCAGCCAGCACGCATCCACACAGACTCGATCAATCTCTTTCGCATTGTGTGGTGGTTGTCTCTGCAGCGCGTTATACAGGCAGACTGCACTCTATCCAAATTACCTCCTTTTTGCAGGTTTGCAATTGTGGGATAACATCATCCAGGCCAGGTCATGTATCAATTACACTCACACTCTGTCTTGCCCTCGCTCTCTGCGGCCAGGTGCAGCGACCAACGATCCCTTCAGATATTAATTACTCTCGCACTCTGCCTGGCCCTCGCTCTGTGCAGCCCGCTACAGCCACTGACTCATCTATTTGACTATCTCTCATGCATTTGCTGCCATGCACCGTATGTGCAGTGTCTTCTCTCTAGCTATTTCAAGTTTACCACTTGGCTTCTCCATGTCTGCTTGCCAATCATCATATCATCTCTCTCCAAGCCGGCTGAAAAGTTGTCTCTCATTTGCCATGTGTTTGTCCAACACCGTATATATTATAGATATCAATATAATCAAGACATAACCTTCATCAAAAGGCTGTGCAAATGTAAGGGTGGGAACACCAGCCAGAGCTGGGCATGTCAGATTCATCGAGTATCTCATGAGGATCTTACAACCATTGAACATTGCAGGAGCACCAGGGATCCCACAACAGTTGAGGATCTCACGAGCACATGACATCTCAAGAGCATTAAGCATCTCCAGAGCACCTGATATCTTCAGAGTATTGAGCATCTCAGCAGCACCTGTAATGTCAAGAGTATCCAGCATCCCAGTAGTACCATGGACCTCAGAAGCATTGAGCATATCTGACGTGCCTGGGATCTAAAGAGCATTGAGCATCGCAGAAGTACCGGGAATATATGAAGTAGTGTTGGCAATGAACCGCAGAGGTTCGTGAGAATTTACGAACCACTTTGATTCATTCGAATCCATTCCTTGCCATAATTTTCACTCAAACCCCACCTAATTCTCGACCGAATTTCAAATCAACATAAGTATGCGAGTTCTGGTCCAATCAGCTTCAATTTTCATTTATCTTGCAGGTAACTTCATGTACTACAAGATGAAGAGGAATTTAAGTCAATCGGACAAGAACTCGCCTACATCGTTTCGTTCGAAATTCAATGGTTCGCCAACTGCTTTGCCATGAACCACCGGAAATTCCCAAATCTCAGATCCAACCTCAATCCAATTCCTGCTCGGTTCGTTGCCAATACTACTCCGGAGTAATGATCATCTGAGGTGCACCTGGGATCTTGAGCATCTCAAGACCACACAGGATCTCAGGAGCATTGAGCATCTCAGAGGTATTCACTATCTCATGTGCACCTGGAATCTCAGGACCATTGAGTACCTAAAGAGCACCTGAGATCTTTTGAGCGCCAAGGATCTCCGATGCACCAGGGATCACATAAGTCCGGAGTGTCTCAGGAGTGACGGTGTGGGAGGTTCTGCCATGTACATAAGGTGCGGCTCCGTGCGGCTCCATGCCGCTCCGTGTGGCCCAGCTACATCTCGGCTAGAGCGCACGGCGCAGGTTCCCTGGGCATCACTAGCTAGTGAATGAAGCAACCTTCTCGCGACCTCTCAATTGGGAGCAACATCCTAAAATCTCTTCTGTCTTCTCTCAACGACGCTCGGCAACTCTCAATTCCGCGATATTGCGAAGGAGAGATGCGACAGAAGGTTCCCTGGGCGTTTCTCGAAGAAACTTGACGCGACGGAGATCATACGCCTACAAACACAGGACGAAGTGACGTTCATCCCGTGTCAACCCAAAAAAACGATTAAAATACACACTGTCAGGGGTTCAAGGCTCGGAGTTGTGGGAATTATAAAAACCGAACGTGAGGGTGCAGTGATCGTGGGTAATGCGTAATCAACTAGAGACTCGAAATCCGGAATCACAGAAGTGAACAATGGTTTGGTGCCGAAGCTATTGATTGTTTTGTAGACTAGAGAACAAGTAAAGAACAAACCTATCCTCCGCAAATCCATCGTCCTTATGTTCAGCTAATGCGATCGTCGTCATCTTAATTCACTCGTTCCAAAATTCATCCAAACCTCACCCAACTATGTACGCAGCCCTTTCAATTCGTGAATCACTTCATAACCATCAGGCCATATTTACAACGCAACCAACGAAACCTGATTCCTTCTCTCCAATCCTGATTCCTTCTCTCGAAACCTGATTCATTCCTTCAAAACCTGATTCCTTCCTTGCATCCCGTATTCCCCATATCCGATCCATCGATCATCACTATTTCTCCGATCCTTACTCGACACCACCGTGACAGTAGCTTCCATTCGCATAAGCCAAGTGCCTACGAGGCTGTTGATCTGGGTTTGCCAGGTTGATTTTCGTGGAATATATCTATTGCTTGAAGCCAGTCCACAATAACTGCTGATTCCCAGCTCCGTTCGTCGTAGCTTTTCCATTGAACCAGATACTGCAGTTGTTGTCGAAATATCGTCGAATCGTCGGTACGTTCCACTTGATAGTCTTCTTCTCCGTCCACAACAACTGCCGGAGGTGCGGATTCGATTTACCCTGGCAATAGATCTTCCGCCACTTTGACCAGGCAGGAGATTGGTTATACTGGATGGATGGAAAGGTCTTTGGGTAACTGTAACCGATAGGCCCATGGGCTGATAACCTCCATAATCTCGTAGGGTCCCAGGCGTTTCCAATCCAACTTCTTGCTGGGTCGTTGTATTGTAATGTTCCAGGCGTCTATCCAGACTCGATCCCCAACCTTCATGTTCACTCCCTCTCGTCGATGCATGTCCGCATGTTCCGATTGAATATCTTGTGCTCGAGTCATTTCAGCCTTCATCTGTTGGAAGATGTCGTTCATTTTCTGGCAGAGGGTGTTTGTGTTTACTTCCCTGATATCATTCCAATTCTGAATCGGATGTTCACTGAAGGTCATTCTTGGATGAAATCCGTAATTGTCGAAGAAAGGTGAGCATCCTGTGGTTTCTGAGGTGTAGTTGTTCGACGCGAATTCTGCCATTGGTAGCCACTGTGTCCAGTCGTTCTGTTGATAAATGACAAAGGCCATAAGGTACTGTTCCATAATGGCGTTCATTCGTTCTGTTTGGCCATCAGTTTGTAGATGAAATGTGGTTGAAAGTTTTCGTTCGATTCCCAATCTTTCGCAGATATGTCTCCAGAACTCCGAAGCGAATTGAGGGCCTCTATCCGATATTACACTGTCTGGTAAACCATGTAATTTGAACACCTTTTGTATAAACATTTCGCCTAGTGTTCTTTCATCTGTATCGTCTCGACATGGTACTATGTGCTTCATTTTCGATAGTCTATCCACTACTTCCCATATAGCTCTGTATCCCTCGCTTTCTGGTAATCCCACCACAAAATCCATACTTCGATCCTTCAGTGGTTGTTGTGGTACTTCCAATGGTTTGAGCCATCCGTGGATTTTCTGATGAGTTGCTTTGCTGCATTGACATATGTAGCAGTTCCGTACAAACGTATCGACATTCTTCCTTATACCTGGCCATTGATGATTTTGTCTCAGGAGTTCGAAGGGTTTTGCTCATCCTGGGTTTCCTGCTGCCGGTGTATCGTGATGGTCCTTTGTCAGTTGAAGTTTCTTCGAAATGTCTTCGCTGACGATTTCCGTGGCGTTGATACATAGTCCCACGCTGGTGTCATATGGGCAGTCCTTGCATCCCGTTTGAATCCAGTTCCATAATTCCTCTGGACTAACTTCATCTGCTTCTCGACTGACCACTTCCGCAAACGCTATTACCAATCCCTTCTGTGTGCTTTGATCAAGATGTTCGGTCTTCAGCACGATTTGTTGGGTTTTTTCTGCCCTCCCATTCTGGGGAATGTCTCCTGGCATTCTGGTGAGTGCATTGGGCTTCTGACCCTGTTTTCCTGGACGGTATATAATCTTGAACTTGAATCTTGATAGGATTTCAGACCATCTTGTTTGCCTTCTATTGAGTAGCTTTGATGTCATAAAGTGTTCGAGATACTTGTGGTCTGTCAGTATTTTAATAGGATGTACTGACCCTTCGAATTCAGGTCGCCATTGTTCCAGGCTTTTAACAATGGCTCCTAATTCTTGATCATAGATTTCGTAATTTTCTTCTGCTGGTGTATGTTTCTTCGAGAGCAATGTCACTGGATGAAGGATTCCTTGATCGTCGTACTGTGACAATACCCCCACTGCTACATAACTCGATGTGTCGGTTTCCTGGACCATTTTCTTTTCTTAATCGAAATGTTTTAGGACTGGTGCTGTTGTAAATGGTTCCTTCAACTGGGCAAATGCTCTCTTTTGATCTGGGCCCCAGTGAATGGGTAACAGCTTTTTCGTGAGTTTTGTTAATGGTTGGACCACCCTGCTATAGTTTCTTATAAATCTTTGGTAGAAGTTTGCAAATCCCAAAAATGCTTGAACATCCATGAGCTTGCAGGGTGCATCCCATTCTTCAACCGCTGTTACTTTTTCCGGGTCCATTCTAATCCCATTTACCTCAACTAATAATCCCAGATATTTCACTTCCAGTTGATGGAATTCGCATTTTTCCGCCTTCAGATACAGACCAGCCTCCTTCAGCGTCATCATTATTGCTCTGTCGTGTTCCTTATGTTCATTTAAATTATCACTGTACTTCAGGAAATCGTCCAGGAATGCCATACTGAAAATGTCCAGAAACAGGCGAAGAGTATCGTTAATGAATTCCTGAAAGGTAGCTGGTGCATCGGTGAGTCCGACGGGCATAACAAGGGATTCGAACAGGCCATAACGGGTCCTAAATGCGGTTTTCCATTCGTCTCCTTCTGCTTTTCAGATCATATTGTATGCATCTCGGACGCCTAATTTGGTGTACCATTTGGCTTTTGATATTCTCAGCAAGGTTTCCTGGATCAATGGTAATGGATATCGATTCTTTATCGTGCCTTTGTTGAGTCCTGGATAGTCTACACATAGTCGTAAACCCCTATTTGGTTTAGGTGCGAACAACACTGGTGCTCCGCATGGTGATGATGACGATCTGATGAATTCCTTTGACAAGTTCTTTTCAAACCACTCTTGTAATACCTGAAGTTCTTCTCTTGATAGGCTGTATATTGGTCCTATGGGTGGAGTGAATCTGTCTTGGAGTGTAATCTTATCATCGTATGGTCGATGTGGTGGTAATCTTTCAGCGATTACTTTATCAAATAGGGGGAGAAACTGATGATATTTGTTGGGAATTAGCTGCTCCAGCGGTTTCTCTTGAAGGTCCTTGACTTCTAGGGCCTTGTTGATTTCGTATAAGGTTACCGCGTATACCTTGAGTTTCTCCCTTCTGTTTCGTCTCATAAATGGCGCTGCTGCTATGGCACATATGTCCAGTTTTGGCCCCTCTGATACCGCTGTTTCCATATGATTCGCCCATACCCATACACTCGTATGATGTCACAGTGCTTTTGGCAGTAATCATGTTTGAATCCTATTCTTTTCTTTTGGAATTTGACTGTAACATCGTGAAGTTGTAGCCATGGTAATCCAAGTACGATTGGATAGTGTCCAAGTATTGTAACAAATGGTGGTAATTGCTCCTGATTTCCGTGTATCCCTAGATCTAATTTAGCCATAGTGGTAATGGTTCCGGATTCGATGAGTCTCCATCTATAACTTCCAATTCCCTTGATTCTTTTAATTCCTTTTCTTGTAATTGATGATGGCGGATGAAATCTTTGTCAATAAATGCTATTCCAGTAGCTCTGCAGTCGATCAAAGCGTGGGATCAATGATCTTGTCCTCTATTTTCAGCGAGCATTTCACGACGAGATGTTTGCTTTCCATAGAAGATTCTTTTATTTCTGCGCTTGATATAGAAAACTGCGAAATGCCAAAACTAGCATTACCTGACAAACGAGAATCATTTCCAGTCAATTGCCATCCTTATTGCACCAGACTAAACTTTTCCTGACTCCACTTCTTTCCTTTTCATGTTGTTGAATCTGTGTCTCCTTCGTTTGCCGCATTCTTAAAAGGTGATACTCCGTTTGTCCTGATGCCGCTTTCAACTTCCTTGGACATGATGCTGCGCAAAGTCTGCTATCCCCATAGTACATACATAATTCTCCTTCCCTTCGTCTCTGCCTTTCCTCAGATGTAATCTTCTTTCGTGACAGCTGGATGTCCATCGGGCGGGGCCGTGATAACCTGCAATTGATCCGCAGGTCCGATCTGGGGCGATGGGTGTTGGTTGTTGAGTCAGATTTCTGTACCCATCCCACTTCCCGGATGCCTTTTCCGCAGCTCTTCTCCTCAGTTGTGCATCGCGTTTTGACACCATCTCGACGACTTCGATCATGCTTCCTGGTTCTTCGATGTGTTGTATGGTGTCCTTGAGCTGTTGGACAGTCCTCGTCATAATGCGTCTAGCTGAGCGTCTTGTTCCATTTCGATCTACTCGTATCTTTGAAATTCTGCCTAGTACTGGGAGAATTCGCAGTCTCATTGCCTGAGTTTTTCAAGTTCCCTCTTCGCTGTTGCTGCTCTGTCTTGATCTCCGAATGCTACATCCAGCGGGTCAACTAGGTCTTTCAGGGTATTGAGCTTGACTTCCCTGAGATTTCATCACTGTGTGACATTAATTGTGCCAGAGCTACTCCTTTTAGGCATCCAACCGCGTATCTCAGCTTCTTCTATTCATTGCTGAACGCCTTTGGTTTTCTGGCTATCTTCAATGCCAACTGCACTTCCATCCTCGAAGCTCCTTCCTATCTTCTCCTGAAAAACTGGCGATGTCATTCACCTTTTCCTCCCGCTCCTCTTTGTCCGTTGTTTCTCATGACTCTCCTCTTCTGCCTTCTGTCAACTTCAGGATCCTGGTTACCTGTTGTCGATTTTCTTCCGCAAGATCCCTAAATATCTCCATTTGAGCTTGAGCCTCTTCCAGGTCTTTTTTCAGTTCTGCCAGGTCTGGATTTGCTTCCTCCAATGTTTGTTTTAGGATCCGGACATCTTCTTGCAGGTCCCCATGAGTACATGCTTCCGGTGTTTTTTCGTAGGCCGCTGCTTGTTGGGTATGCAGTAACTCCTGCTTCAAGTTGTCCCTCTCTTGGACAACTTTGTCCCCTTCTGCCAACAACTCCGATAATCGTGCTTCCGCATTCTTCACAGATTGCTGTTCCTTGAGCAATTCGTTCAATCTGCTGGTTGTCAGTAGCTAACTGAGTGCTGTTAGCCCTTTGTTGATGTCCATGATGTAACCCCTGAGCTGTATTTCGTTCATGGCTTCCGTATTCTTTGTTGCCACATTTTCCAGCTCCACTTGTAATGCTCCAGTCAACATAATGTCGCGAGTTGGTCTGGAGGATTCCCCTGACATCTTGGCGGTGATGTTGAGGGGCTGCGGTGAGGAGCTTTGCAGCCGTGAACTTAGAGCGAGATTTTCTGTTCAGGCAGTCTGCCACCTGGTGGATGTTTGCTTGGATTTGTTGGACTGCCGTTTCGATTTCTGCTTGTAAAAACGGGTTGACCATGTACCAGACAAACATCTCATGTTTGCTGGGTGTTGTTATGATGTTCAGAGGGGTTGGTAACGGGGCTGGGTGTAAATGTCGCTCAACTCCCTTCCCCTTGTTCGCTTTTCGCTCGTTATAGTCCGCCCACGAGATTTGGCTTTCTGTGTTCTTCTGTGTTGCCTTAACAGTGGATTCGGATTTCGTAGATTGGGCGCTTTCTGCCATTCCGATTGTCGAGGGTGTACCTTCGCAGTTCTGCTCACAGTAACACGGTTCGTCATTCTGACAGTCGACGTGAAGACCGTAATACTTGGTCCAAAAGTTCTTGAATACTGTGTCGTTGATTTGGAGGCCTCCTCCGTTGCTTGCTGCCTCTGTCCAGTAACTATTCCAAGGAGATACCGCTTGTGGTTCGTCCCAGAAGTATACTTCCAAAGGTTCTTCGGGTTCATTGAGGATAGGGTCGATGCTATCAAAGGCGTTCAAAGGTTGTTTATCAAAATGATTGATGGTTCGACCAGCTAGGTCGAGAAAATTGATTCGGGATTGTTGAGGTTTATTGCTGTCGTATGCTGGCATTTAACACAGCGTGGATCCTTCTCGTCGATGTTTCCACAGGCACACGACACAGGAGTGTCTCCAAAAGCTTGGTACTGTGAGCTTGTTCTCGAAGTTTCCAACTTATTTAAACACTGAGTAAAGGGAGGTGCAGGGTCTGTGGTAAATGTAACAACCGCTTCGATGAGAATAGCGGCACATATACTGAACTATAACCGGTAGAATCGATTGTAGACTCGTTATTCTGTCAAGGGTTCAAGGCTCGGAGTTCTAGGGGTAATAAAAACCAAACGTGAGAATGCAGTGATCGCGGGTACTGCTTAACAAACTAGAGACTCAATATCCGGAATCACAGAAGTGAACAAAGGTTGGTGCCCAAGAAATTGATTGTTTGGTAGACTAGAGAACGAGTGAAGAACAAACCTATCCTCCGCAAATCCATCGTCCTTATAGACAGTTAACGTGACCATCATCATCTTCGCTCACTCGTTCCGAAATACATCCCAACTCCACCTAACTATGTACGCAACCCTTTCAGCCCGCGGCTTACGCCATCACCATCACGCCATATTTACAACGCAACCACCAGAACATGGTTCCTTCCAACAAAACCTGATTCTTTCCAACAAAACCTGATTCCTTCGTATTCCCTTTTACCCTGCATCGATCCTTACTCCCTCTTCAATCCTCACTCGACACAACTGTGTCACTCTCAGCCAATTTCCAGGTGATAATGGGAGCTTGGGCAGGTATTCCAGGAGCATCCTCGAGATATTTGAGTAGTTTTGGTCTATCATGGAGCTCTAGCCAAGTTGTTGTGAAAGCTTGAGAGTTTTGTTCTCTATTTCACAAGATGTCGGCACACCTGACATGAGTTTCAGAAGTCCAAAAAT
Source organism: Trichophaea hybrida (assembly GCA_015178995.1). Lineage (NCBI taxonomy): Eukaryota > Fungi > Ascomycota > Pezizomycetes > Pezizales > Pyronemataceae > Trichophaea > Trichophaea hybrida. The sequence continues at coordinate 8,983 of WHVE01001040.1, forward strand.
TGGTGCTAGCATGTTCAATACATCCGAGATAGTGGGTTGGTTATGGCTTCTGAGATTCCCGGTGCACCAGGGATACCGCGCTCTCCTGAGAATCTGGAAAGTTTTGATGTCCTTGGGGCTCCGGAGATGTCCAGCACTCCTGAGATGCTCCAGACTCATGAGATCACTGGTGCTTCTGAGATCCATTGCGCTCGTGAGATCTCAGGTGCTCCTGAGGTGCTCAATGCTTCTGAGATTCCAGGTGCTCCTGAGATATTTTATGCTCCTGAGATCCTGGCCGATCCTGAGATGCTCAAGATCCCAGGTGCACCTCAGATGTTCAATACACTTGAGTAGAGTTGGCAACAAACCGAGCAGGGAATGGATTCGAGTTTGATCTGAGATTTGCTGCTGGTTCACCTCACAGCAGTTCGCGAACCATTGAATTTCGAACGAAAAGACGTAAGCGAGTTCTTGTTCCATTGGCTTGAATTTTTTTTTTATCTTGTAGCGCATGAAGTTACCTACAAGAGAAAATATTTTCAAGCCGATCAAACCAGAACTCGCATACTTATTTTTATTTGAAATTCGGGCGAGAATTTGGTGCGGTTTGAGCGAAAATCTTGGCAAGGATTCAATTCGAACAAATCAAACCAGTTTGGCAATTCTCACAAACCGCTGCAGTTCATTGCCAACACTACTCCTAAGATCCCGGGTGCTCCAGAGATGCTCAATACTCTTCAGATCCCAGGTGCTCCTGAGATGCTCAATGCTCTTGAGATCTCAGGTGCTCCAGAGATGCTCAATGCTCTTGAGATCTCAGGTGCTCCAGAAATGCTCAATGCTCTTGAGATCTCAGGTGATCCGGAGATGCTCAATACTTTTGTGATCTCAGACTCTCCTGAGATGCTCAACTGTTGTGAGATCCCATGTGGTTCTGAGATGCTCAACAGTTGTAAGATGCTCATGAGATGCTTGGTGGTTCTGGCATGTCCAGCCCTCAGTGGTGTTCCCACATTTACGTTTGCACAGGTTTTTAAAGAAGGTGAAATCTTTATTCTATTGATATCTATGATATATACGGTGTTGGACAAACACAAGGATGATGAGAGACAACTTTCAAGCTGGCTCAGAGAGAGAGAATGTGATGATGGGCAAGCAGACATGGAGAAGACAAGTGGACAACTTAAGATAGCTAGAGAGAAGACGCTGCATATACGGTGCAAGGTAGCAAATGCATGATAGGTAGTCATATGGGTGAGTCAGTAGCTGCAGGGGGCTGTACAGAGCGATGGCCAGGTGAAGTGCGAGTGTAATTGATGTATGAAGGGAGAGTTGATAGCTGCACCTGGCTGGAGAGAGCGAGGGCAAGACGGAGTGCAAGTATAAGTCATGTATGACCTGGCTTGGGTGATGTTATCCCACAATCGCAAACCTGCATAAAGGAGGTAACTTAGATAGAGTGCAATCTCCCTGTGAAGCGCGCTGCAGAGACAACCACCACACAGTATGCGAAAGAGATCGATCAAGTGAGTATAGAAGCGAGCTGGCTGGGCTGGCAATCCGCAGAGGAGACCATTGACTCTGATATAGCTGAATGGGACTGGATGGGCAGATGGAGAAGATGGATGAAAGCTGGAGAGCTGCAGAGAGACCACAGATGGAAGAAAGATCTGAGAGCTTGGATTCATATGTGAAAATGTAGATGTTGGACAGGTACGTTGCACCCGTCAACTTGTTTAATCTGCTTGGCAAGCCATATGTTCTGGCCCAAACTCGCAGGTGGAATCCAAATCGCAGGTGCAATCTCGGCCAACCAAGCCTTTCAAGGCCTAGTCCGTTGACAATTAAACAGATTAGACGAGAATATGAATGCAACTTACCCCATCAAGTCCTAGTTTCTCGCATACACATCCGAACTCTCAGGTCCATCTCTGCCTCTCTGCTGCACTCAAACTCTCCTTCTTTCCTTCTTATCCTATCTCTCAACCTCATCCCATCCAGGTTTTCAAGAGTTAAGTTCCCCCCCTGAGCATGGCCAGTCTTCAGGTTGTTAACATCATGAGCCAGCTATCATCTGTTCCAGCTCGATCGACCACTCTCATACACCGTGGAACTCATATCTGTAGCCGGCTTCAGAAACCAACTGCTCTCCTGGCAATGGTAAGTTCTCCACTTGGCTTTGCGATCATGGGATAACATTTCTCAAGCTACAGGTCTTGCACCAATTGAACTTCCACTCCGTCAGGCACTCGTTCACCTGGCCTCGCTCGGTACAGGCGATGGCAGCTACCCACTCTTTCTCTCCCGAACGAACACCATATGTGCAGTCACGCACGATGCGTACATCTTCTGCCCCCTACCCAAGTAAAGTTCTCCACTTGGCTTCGTAATACTGTATTAACATCTCCCAAGCCAGATCTCACACCGATTATTCGTGTTGTGTCATACCCTTACTTACCGCAACTGCTTCAGCGTCCGTCTCTGTTACACTCACTTGTGCTTGGCCACCATAATCCAACACTATGTCTATCTCGTCCATCTCTCTTTTAACTACCTCCAAGACCACTCGAAATCTATCATGTCCATCTCTCTCCAATCCTACTGGCGATCTGTGTCGTTAATCTCTCCATGTCTACTTGCAATCCATCTCGTCATATCCCTCCACGCACACTGGAGATCTATATTGTCATCTCTCTCCAAGCCCATTTTATGTCCTCCTGTGTATTAGTCCAAGTGAATTTATAGTGTAGCCAGTTTGAAATCAATAGAAACTATAATGTTAAGCACTTATATTCCAATACTAGTGCCACTCTAGCATGTGGTGGTTGCGCTCAAGCACAAACAAGTTTCTCATGTACTCCAGAATCATATACCAGTTCTCCTGGAGGCTTCCAAACCTTACACCGGTGCCCCTGGATGCTACAGAACGATGCACTGGCGCTTCCGGAAGGTCTAGAACCTTACACCAGCATTCCTGGATGCTCCAGAACCTTGCACCGGTCCTCCCAAAGCCTCCCAGAGGCTCCTAGAGGCTCTGCAGAGCGCATGATTCAAATTCAACCTCCACAACCTCCGGAGGGTCCCGGGGCTTCCGGGAGCGGACAATTGACTTTGCTGATGTATTCCCAAATGGGAGATTCCGGAGTCTGTCAAGGACATCCAGTCTTGCCTGAGGTTCGCCAACTTCTATCTACGCTTCATCGAAGGATTTTCCACGATATGCCATCCCTTAACGGAGCTAACAAAGAAAACAAATGGAAAGTTTGATTGGAAAGCAAATCCGTGATATTCAGATAGCCTTCGATAGGCTCAGGAAGTACTTTACGGAGGCACCCATATTACGGCATTTCGAGCCTGTTTGGCCTGTAGTAATTGAAACTGACACAAGTGATTTTGCAATCGGTGCAGTTCTCTCCCAAGTCATTGAGGGACAACTGCAACCCATTGCTTATCACCCTCGAAAGATGGATAAGGCAGAGATTAACTACAAAATTCATGACAAGGAAATGTTCGTGATTGTTTCGGCATTCAAAGAATGGAGACGTTATCTCGAAAGGGCTGCTCATCCAATTAGTGCGTTCACCAATCACAAGAATCTCGAATACTTTACGACTACGAAGATCTTGAATCAATGACAAGCTCAATGGGCACAACAACTGGCGGGTTACAATTTCAAGATATTTTACCGGCCAGCAAGTGCAAACAGCAAGGCAGACGCTTGATATAAGCATTCGGAGTAGTGTTAGCAACGGTTCCAAATTACGGGTCCGGGTCGGTTCCGGTTCCGAACCGCCCATGGAACCGAACCGCCCAATCACAAGCGGTTCCGAACCGGAACCGAACCGGACCCGCCGGGTTTTGGCGGGTTTCTTCTCAAACACTATCGCTCCAATTAAGTATTTGAGTTCTGATTGGATCGCGACATGTTATATACGTAGATTATGCAGTGTTTGACGCTCTTTCACCTCCCGGTCTCCGATTTGCCATACATTAAGTATTCGTTGAGTCGCTGCGAAAAACAGTCGATTTTGGACGTATTTTCGGCTTTATTTCACAGCGACTCAACGAATACTGATCGTATCGCAAATCGGAGACCGGGAGGTGAAAGAGCGTCAAAAACTGCATAATCTACGTATATAACATGTCGCGATCCCATCAGAACTCAAATTCTTAATTGGAGCAGAAAAGCTGTGATTATTGGGGCCGATGAAAAATGAGGCTCTGCTGCAGGTAAAACCCGCCAAAACCCAGCAGGTTTCGGTTCGGTTCCGGGTTTTAACAATTTGTGATTGGGCGGTTCGGTTCCTTGGCAGTTCCAGAACCGACCCGGGGCTGCGGGTCCAGTTCCAAACCGGACCGCGGACGGGTAACCCGGACCCATTGCTAACACTAATTCGGAGTACCGCCCTAAAAAGGCGGGAAGTAGTGCCGAAGAAAACCATCATCAGCCAATCCACCGCGTTCTGAGACTGGATCAGTTGGTAACTTCTGAAGGAGAAACAGTACAAGTAACGGCAATGAAGTTACGAGGCGAACGAATTGCAATTTCTTCTGCAAAGTTGAGAGCAATTCCAGTAGTCAAGTTTACTTCAGAGCTGTTGGAAGCAGTGGTCAGCGCCGCTAACAGCAATGCGGCATGGCAAGAAGAGTACGTCTGAGCAATGGAATGCAATCCGATCTCAGACATCTCGTTTGAAAACCAAGCCGTTTATTATGAAGGCAGATTGTGGATTCTGGATGATGTGCAGTTGAAAAAAGATATACTGGAAGCGGAGCACGAGTCGGAGGTGGCTGGACACATGGGGCAAGATGAGACAATTGAGCTGGTCAGACGAAACTTCTTTTGGCCAGAGATGGAGAAATTCATCGAAGATTATGTTCACTCATGCCCTGAGTGCCAAAGGTTTAAAGCAGCTCGCCATTCTTGCTATGGACTCTTACAACCACTCGAATTAGCATACCACCCATGGGATTCAATTTCCATGGACTTCTTTGTTGAATTACCAGTATCCGATGGCTGCTCATCGGAATGGGTAACCATCAACCGCTTTACGAAAATGGCTCACTTCATTCCATTAAATGATGGTGAGAAGAAGGCTATGGACTTGGTCAGAATCTTCCTGAAAGAAGTATGGAGATTCCATGGTCTACAATCGAACAGAGTGTCAGATCGGGACTCTAGGTTCACCTCCACGTTTTGGTCCTCGTTGGTAGAAGCTCTTGACATTCGGTTAAAAATGTCTTTGCCATTCCACCCTCAAATGGATAGGCAAACGGAAAGAGTCAACCAAACGCTTGAATGTTTTCTGCGGAATTACTGCAACTACGAGCAGGACAATTGGTCCGAGATGTTACCTATGGCAGAATATTCTTACATTAACTCTCTCACCACAGCTACGGGAATGTCACCATTGTTTGCAAACTTTGGGTTCAATCCTCAAACGAATTGGCCCATCGAAGTAGAAGCAACGAATCCGGCATCTAGAAATTACGTTCATTGGATGACCAGCGTGCATACACATTGCCGCAGGAGCTTAGAACACGCACGAGAGGCAATGGGGAAGTACCATGATAGGTGTGCTAAGGAACCACCAAAGTATTCGGTTGGTGATCGAGTTATGCTAAATGGGAAGAACCTCAAAACTAGAAGGCCATCTAAGAAATCAGATGTGAAGCTTCATGGACCCTTCAAGGTCTCGAAGATACTCTCGCCCACTGCTATTAAGCTTCAGTTACCAAGCCAATGGCGTATTCACTATGCTTTTCATGTATCTCTCATCAAAGCTTATGGACTCGCCAACAACACTATTAGATCTCCACCTGAGCATGCTTCGGCCAGTGAGCAGAATGAGCTTGGTTATGATGTAGATGGCTACGAGTACGGAACAATCTACCAAGTCGAAGAAGTCATGGGCAGCCAGTATAGCAAATAACCGAAACGAAACGTATACCTGGTTAAGTCGAAGAGATATCCTGAAGAAGCAGATTGGACTGAGGAACCATATAAGAACTTCTATGACAAAGGATTATTGCAGGAGTACCATAGATGGAACCCTTAGGCCGCGAAGGACAATAGGATTGGAAGGTTGAGCAAGTACCTCATCCCCACGAACGGTTTTTAACGGCTAGCAAGACACCTGACGAAGGATTGGGTTTTTTGGGTACAAGGGGTTATATTTTACCGAATCAAGACAAGAGAAAGATGGATATGGTTTTAAGGCCACGCAGGGTCACGATTCTTCCAGATCATCATACGAAAAAGAAAGCACAAGACACAAACAACCTGATTGGCCTATTCTGCTTGCTGCCATGTCTCAACTGGATGTAAGCAACTTGATTGGTCGACTTTGCTTCCATGTCTCAGCCAGCAGTCCAAGCGAAATGGTCTGTGCGGGCCCACAAATGTATTGAATTTCGAAAACACTTCACTTGGGCACGCAGGGTCATACTTCACCAACAGGCCTGGAGCAATAAGGTTGTTCAGAGACGAACTCTCTAAGGGAGGGGGTAGTGGTATACCAAGCATAATACCCTCGGAGCGGGGACACACATGATCACCTGCAACGTGTCCGATTGAGATGTCATCAGCTATCACTCATCTTGGAGATTCAGCGAAGCGAGAGAAAGCACCGCTCCGAATAGCGAAGATACTCTCCACCAGACGAAGCTAGAGAACGCACTGCTCCAAGCCACGAAGCTAGAGAAAGCACCACTCCGAATTGCGAAGCTACTCTCTACCGAACAAAGCTACCGCTCCGAAGAGTGAAGCTACAGAACGCACCGCTCCAAACAACGAAAGCTAGAGAAAGCACCACTCCAAATATGCGACGCTCCTCTCTACTAGAGGAAGCTAGAGAAAGCACCGCGCCAAGTAAGCGACGCTACTCTCTGCTAGAGGAAGCTAGAGAATGCACTGCTCCGAACAGCGAAGCTACTCTCTACCAATGCTAGAGAATGCACCAGTCCGAACAACGAAGCTACTCTCTATCGAACGAAGACTATTCGCCTGCAGGTCCCTAGAAAGAAAGGATACCACTGGTCCGAAGGCAGAAGCCGCAGAGCTGATGTCGTAAAGAATACCATTGGTCTGAGTATAATCTAATGACGGTAAAGACGATACAAGGATCGGGAGATGGAGGGCTGCGGCAGTTGTGAGGGCAATTGGTTCGGAGGTTACGTACGGGAGCTCTAGAGAAAAGTGTAGTTAGAAGTATTTGTTAGAAAGCGAAGAAAGAGGTATAAAGACCTCTGAGTTCTTCGAGGGTAGAGACGCATAATAATTAGAATCAACCTTCTCAGCGGGGGAAACAAGCCTTTACAATATACGCATTTAGAAAGCCTATTCTTTTCGTTCAGAACCTTTTAGTGATTTCCACATCCCGCATGAAGCTCCCAACCTACCTCCGAAGCAGTCCCGAAGTAAGTACAGATACTGCTTTGACCGGGTAAACCTGGATTGACACTCCCGGTGTCACAATGCAACTCTGGTCGGATGACCATCGTTGATTATTTCTAGGTCATGTTTTAAAATGAGGCTTTCCAAGAAACTTGCACTCCTTCTGTGACTGCACCCACTGTTCCACCATGGGCTGTGAGTGTTGAAATCCCCACAGAATACAACGTTGCCCTTGGCGATCATTTCATCCCATCTCGCCTCCCTCACTGGTTGGTCTGATGGTCTGTCATTATCTTCTTGGAGTGTTTGGTCATAGACATTGACAATTCTGACCTTGACTCCTCTCTTGTTGGTGAAGTCAAAGGCCTGAATGTCCCCTCGGCCTCTGAAGTCCCCTGATTCGTTGACCAGAACTGTTGTGTCCACTCTCACTGTGGTCATGATTCTCTTCCCTTTTATCAGTCTGAAAGCCGGATGGCTGATTTGGTACTCCTCGTCTTTTCCTTTTCCTTGATATGGCTCTTGTATTACCACCAAATCTGCCCCTCTTTCCATACCCCTTTCTAGCGCCAGGAACGTACTATCCTTCGCCTTCCCGCATTTTGCTTGTAGGACTTTCACCATTGCATCTCAGGGATGGACTCTTCTGACCCCTGCTGCATTGCCGGAACTTGGATCTCCTCCTTGCCTTGTCCTTTGTCGGATTTTTGGCTTTCTCCTGTCTTCTTCTCTGCATCCTCTGTGGCCGGGGCCCCATCCTCCTTTTCCTTCGGTACTTCTTGGCTTTGGGAAATGTTCTTTCCTCCTCTGACTCTCTCTCTCCAGATAGTCATCTCCTCCTTAGCCCTCTGGATTGCGTCCTGTTTTTTGGGGCACACATTGCTCTTCACGATGTGGTTTCCTTTGCAGTTGGCACACTTGTCGTTGTTATGTGTGCAAGACAGGCCCTTCCTGGCATTGCATTCCACGACATCACACTTGTGAACTTCCGTTGTTTGTGATTCGTGGCACAGCATACGCCTCACCATCGCCAGTCTGCTGCACTTCGAAACATGTTGTCCTCACCGGCAGTATCTTTCGCAAAAAGTATCTGGTCCAGCACGAATGTATCTATCCACTTGATGCCACACTCCCGCCACCCTTAATCCTTTCTCTAACCACTTCTGTGCCATTTTCTTCCCTTTGATCGAGAAGACCACTGACGTTGTCTGCTTCGCCCCACTCTTCCTCTTCACCTTAACATCCGCAGGTCTCCGTAACCATTTAATAGCCATTGGAATAACTACTCCTTTGTTTTCCGCCTGAATTTCTAGCCTGAATTTTTCCAGGCCTCCCGACTTCTGTGCTCCATATTGGTCGAAACTGATCCCATGTAGCTTCACTTTCTCCCAGGTCTGATTTTCCTCAATTTCGATGATCCCCTGATCGATGCACCTGGCTGCTTTTACCAATACCTCTTTCCATGCCACCAACATATCCACTGATGCATTGGGGCTGGCTAGGGCCGTGATTGTTCCTCTAACGTTGATTGTGATGCATGTCATCTTAATTTGATATGGGGCACCGGCCGCATGTAGTGTTAGCAACGGTTCCAGGTTACCCGGCTGCGGTCCGGGTTTGGAACCGGACCGGAGCCGTGGTCCGGGTCTGGCACCGGACTAAACCCGAACCGGTCATAATTTCCGGTTCCAAACCCGGAACCGAACCGGTCAACCCGCGGGTTTTGCCGGGTTTGGTTAGACCCGCCGGGTCCTACCTCCGGGTTCTAAAAACGGGTTCTTGCGTATTTGGCGAATGGAGAGCATTGCACATACGTCTATAATGGGATGACTTTCATACCTCAGAAACATTTTACACTTTCTGCCTGACTTTTGATTGTATGTTATAAAATATAATATTGTGATATGTTCATTACTTAGGGAACTGTGATCGTACTCCAAATCAATTACAGGTGATCTCGAAGAGTTATTAACAGCTATTTTGTATTTAAAAACACTCAAAAGATCTTTAAAAAATATGATATTGAAATATATCATCAGTTCTGCGCTGTTTCGCAGCGATTTATTGACGCTCCGTTGACTTTCACTTTCAGTCCTGTAGCCTACATGTATGGTTGCGTGAATGTTGTGTATTCAATTATAAAGAATGACAATAAGCCTTATTTAATTAGGACATATGTTGCAATACTGATAAATCGCGATTTAATAATTGCTGATACTCACTTTCAGAGGTAGGATGGATACATCATTACGAACTGATTCATCTATAAAAGCAGTCGAAACTTCGAAAATATGCATGAAATATGTAAAATCCGTCGTGCTAAAGGTGTTGTGCGACCAAAAATCGTTGACGCTCCGTTGACGCTCACTTTTAGTCCTACAGTCTACGTGTCTTATTATGCGAAATTGATAGATATGATCATAATGGCAGGCTTTCATGCATATTCAATCAGAATATGCAGTGCAATACGGATTAAGTGTGATTTAATATCTCCAAGCTTGGTTGCTCGAGTGTATCAGTAAAAATTGATTTGTCGATAAAGGCAGTCAAAATTGCAATTACACTAATGAAGTTCACACCATCTGATGCGCTAGAGATGTTGTGCGACCAAAAATCGTTGACGCTCCGTTGACGCTCACTTTTAGTCCTGCAGTCTACGCGGCTTATTGTGCAAAAACAATAGATATGATGGTAACAGCGGACTTTCATACTTATTCAATCAGAATATGCCGTGCGATACGTATGAATCGTGATTGAATTTCTCCAAGCATGGTGCTCGAGTGCGTCAGTAAAAATTGATTTGCCGATATAGGCAGTCAAAACTGCAATTACACTAACGGAGCTCACACCATCTGATGCGCTAGAGATGTTGTGCGACCAAAAATCGTTGACGCTCTGTTGACGCTCACTTTTAGTCCTGCAGTCTACGCGTCTTATCGTGCAAAAACAATAGATATGATGGTAACAGCGGGTTTTTATACTTATTCAATCAGAATATGCCGTGCGATACGTATTAATTGTGATTTAATATCTCCAAGCTTGGTTGCTCGAGTGCATCAGTAAAAATTGATTTGTCGATAAAGGCAGTCGAAACAGCAATTATATTAATGGAGATTACAATATCTCACACGCTAGAGATGTTGTGTGACCAATAATCGTTGACGCTCCGTTGACGCTCACTTTTAGTCCTGCAGTCTACATGTCACATTATGCAAAAATAACAGATACGATTGCAGCGGCGGGCTTTCATGCATATTTAATAACAATATGCCATGCGATACGGATTAATCGTGATTTAATTTCTCCAAGCTCGGTTTCAAAGGTTGCTCGAGTGCATCAGTAAAAATCGATTTGTCGATAAAGGCAGTCAAAACTGAAATTAAATTGATGGAGTTTACAATATCTCACGCGCTAGAAATGTTGTGCGACCAACAATTGTTGACGCTCCGTTGACGCTCACCTTCAGTCTTGTAGCCTAGTTGTATGGTCGCGCATTTACAGCATATTCATGCGTAAAGACTGGCATTCATTCATTTTTAAGTAGAAGATATTTTGCAATACTCATATATCGTGATTTAAAAATTGCTGATACTCACTCTCAGAGATAGCATGAAAGCATTATTAAAACTCACTTCACAGATTCAATTCCATTTTGTTCACCCTTATATTGCTCGTTTTGACAGCAGAAACTATATAATAGATTGAATATCAAAACTAATTAAGTATGCCCAATAAACCCACTTGCCTATTCTCTTTCATTGGTAATACTCTCATCATCACTGTCGTTCTCTTTGAAATGATTATTAGAAATTATTCGTGTGAGTGGGGGCAGTGCATACCTGATATATCCTCGATGCTGTCATCAGTACTGGAGCCATCATAATTGGAATCGTCTTCGTCTTCTGAATCTTCAAGTGGGGTAAATTCATTCAAAAGGCTAAGATGAAGCACTCTTTGAGGACTAAGTTGTGCTGCTCGAGCGGCAGATAGTCCAGGGGTTGCAGATACGACTGGTGCTGCCGAGACTGTTGGTACTGTAGTGGTCCCAGGCTTCGTGCCTTTGCGCCTCCAGCGGGTAGCGGATTTCGAGCAATCTTGTTTTAGCAACGAAGGCAGCCATTTAGGTGATTTTCATAGATCATTGATGGATGCTTTTCAATGACCGCCTTCACACTCTTATGACCTGGCAACTCAACACCCCGTCTCTTTTCTTCTCGAATCTCTGCTCTAGGCTTTTTAATCAAATTCTTTGTTTCTTCGATTGCAGCGCGCGATATGCCATGTTTCGCCATATTAACCATGTTGAGCGCGATGCGCATGTCCACCTGCTCGAGCTGTACACGCCCACCTTGCCTGGCCATTGGTGCGGACATGTTAAAAACCTACGAAAATTCAGTTGCGGTAATAAATATTGAACGATGGCAAAAGCAGTCACTTCAATCATATACTCCTCCGTGGCCTCCTCTAATGCTTTTAACGATGCACGTGTCCACTCCCGAGGTCGTTTGTCGGAAAATTCGTCTGCAAAAACTCCGGAGTTGACAACATCGTGGTGCTCAATCTCACGGACTGTTCAGACGAATGCCTTGGTAGACCACGGAGGGTTGCCTTTTCGGCTCTGGTTGAACTGTTCACGTAGTTCCGAACGAATTGCAACTAATTGTATCCATCAGTTGACGGTCGTTCATGCAGATTTGATAACGTACATCCTATTGCATGGTTTTTCCTGTTTTTCTTGGCACCAGTTTTGCGTACAATTTTCAACTTTTCGTCTTCATCCATATTTCTTGTTGCAATATCGGCTGCAGTGCGGTGAGGATTCTGGGCGCGATGTTGGAGAAAAGTACTTGAAACGCATGTATTCGATGTAGAGGCAGGCGTTGGTGCGGATACACTCTCCAATTGACTGCTAGAAGTAGTTGCTTGTGGTTGAGCCATTGCTTGGGAATATGGTAAGTGAAGAGAAAGAATTCGAGTTTGGAGAAGAGGAAGAACCTGAAGAATATATAAGAATTGATGCAAATTTCAAGTTGAATCTTAGTTTTCAACTGTCAATATACACATTATTGCATTGTCGTATTTCACGATGGACCCTGCTGTGGAGCACTGCAGAATCGCAAGGATATTGGCCTGTTTCAAACCCTGCTAATTGTTGGAATTTAAAATATATAACGCTGAACGGCTGGCGATATGAAACCTTTGAGACAACAACTGGTGGTTGTATGTTCGGTGTAATAGCCGTTAAAACTGAAGCGATGTCATGTGCAACAGTTTCTGCAGCCAAGTTGAACGGATGTTGGATTAAGGGTGAGCATTTTTCCAAATTGTTACAGTCATAGCGCCTGCCTGTAGGATCATTTTGGTAGTATAACTATAACCACAATGACCCACCTTTCCACCTCCATCCAACTTCCAACATCTCCTCCACAAACAAGTTCACACGAACCACACCACAGAGCAGCGAATATGGTTCAGACTCCTAAACAAAACTTTTCGGCACTCCCGGCGGGCAAATATGGTAAATCAACTATGCGCGCAACAACACGACGTCATAAAGCGAACCAAGGCAAGACTGGTGTCGAAGCACAACGGGTCCGAGCACTGGGCGCTCTGCGCAGTCTCCGTTCCAAAAAGAGGCGTGCAGCTGAGCTCCGACCTGAATCATACTTTGTGAGCAAGGAAGCAAAGGAGAAGTGGATTGAGGAATTTGTGCAGTGTGAAACAGCAGCAGCAAGACAGAGGGTAGCGGAAGCTGAAGCGGCAGTGGAGAGAGAACAGGACTCTATATTGAGAAGAGCAGTGGCTGGTACGATGCAAATGACATTTGAAGAGATGCTGGAAGCAATTGGAGATAGTGTTGATGATGTCACAACTTCGGATGAGGAAGATGATGAAGATAAGGAAGAGGATGGAGAAGACAATGACGATGCAGAGCTCAGTGATGAAGACGAATCTGATTGGGTAGTTGGTACAATCAACAAAGCGTACCGGAACGACTAGATACCTTTCGGACGAAGCGATGAAGCTCGAGGAATTAACTACACCAGGATGGGCAGATGCAGAGAATTACTTTCGTGAGCGCGACAGGAAGTACGGCACTGCTGAATTGAAGGTTCCGGCGGTGGTTACTCTGAATAGTCTAACGAATTCAGCTAATGCGGTTGCGTTCGGTCATTTTATGGATGCGACAATGTCACCTATGCCCTAACCACCATCTCCACCTGGAAGTAGTCATTTGCGACTAGGAGCTGGCAAGCCTAATGAGACCGTTAATACATTCACGTCTGTCAAAACGATTGAATCGGTAAGCAATTAGCCTTGCAGGTATTTTCTTCTACTAACTATTATCCAGATGTCCAATTTAGCTGAAAATATGGGTACGGAGTATGGTGGCCCGTAGATATAGATTGTTGTATAGTCATGGATTATCATATTGTTGTTTTCGACGGTATCTCATTTGCATATGCTTTTTTGCCCTATTTTTATATTTGTTAGTTTTCTATGATATCAGTTGTGAAAGATAAAAAAAATTGTCTATGCATGTGCAAGGATAGTGCTGAACGTATGAACTTTAAGTACACCAAATATAGTAGATACACCGCCTATCAGTGTGATTGAATTGAGTAAAGTTATTTTCAGAATGAAAATAAAAACTTAATTGATACGTAATCTGCCACAGGAATTATACATCAGTGTTGTCGTATTTGCGTCACAAATTGCGGTCTGATCCCATACCTTATCAGTTAAAAGACTGTCGTCATACATAATTCAAATGAAACTTCAACTGCCTAAGCTGCCGCTCAGGCCCTGTACACATGATGGCAATCTCACAAAGTCCTTAGGGAGACCATGAAGATATGGCACAACCGGCTGGATGACAAAAGTGTGCTATATATAATACATACTTATGTCATTAACTTTAAACCGTGTAAAGCCGGTTGTAACCGGTATAATACTCAAAATCTTTGTTTCAATAGCTACGCGAACTGTCCATCAAATGTCAAATACTTGTGCCATTATGCATAGTATGTAGTCATATTGAAACAGGTAGTACAACAGCTTATAAATAATTACAATGGATATTAATATTGAATACACATGAAAGCCTGCTGCTAAAATGAAATAAACTGTATTTGCACGACAAGACACGTAGAATGCAGGACTTAAAGTGAGCGTCAACGGAGCGTCAACGATTTTTGGTCATACAACATCTCTAGCGCATCAGATTGTGTGAGCTCCATTAGTGTAATGACAATTTTGACTACCTTTATTGGCAAATCAATTTTTACGGATGCACTTGAGCAACCAAGCTTGGAGATATTAAATCACGATTAAATCCGTATCGCATGGCATATTCTGATTCAATATGCACGAAAGCCTGCCGTTATGATCATATTTATTAATTTTGCATAATAAGACACGTAGACTGTAGGACTAAATGTGAGCGTCAACGGAGCATCAACGAATTTTGGTCGCACAACATCTCCAGCTCATCAGATGGTATGAACTCCGTTAGTGTAATTACTGTTTTGACTGCCATTATCGGCAAATCAATTTTTACTGATGCACTCGAGCAACCAAGCTTGGAGAAATTAAATCACGATAGATCTGTATCGCACTGCATATTCTGATGGAATATGCATGAAAGCCTGCCATTATGATCATAGTTCTCAATTTTGCATAGTAAGACTCGTAGACTGCAGAACTCAAAGTGAGCATCAACGGAGCGTCAACGATTTTTGGTCACACAACATTTCCAGCGCATCAGATGGTGTGAGCTCCGTTAGTGTAATTGTAGTTTTGACTGCCTTTATCGACAAATCAATTTTTACTGATTCACTTGAGCAACCAAGCTTGGAGAAATTAAATCACGATTAATCTGTATTGTTATGCATATTCCTATTGAATACGGCTGAAAGCCTGATGTTAAAATGATATATCTTCATTTTGCACAGGATACATGTAGATTGCAGGACTGAAAGTGAGTGTGGACGATGTGTCAACGATTTTTGGTCATACGACATCTCCAACACCAGTGGATTCGGGTAAACTGCTATTGTTATCGCAGTTTTGACTGACTTGACTACCTAATCAGCTTCAAAAATTCCGATCATAGCTAGTATCAACTTTTTGAACTAGAGCATACATATGGACTTAACAACTAATTCTAAGTGCTAATGGAGTATCAAGATATTGTCATAGTGCAGATAATGCTACTGCAGTTCGATGCAGCTGAAATGGAATAGATCAACTTGATAGACGAATTTTATGCATGAAAATACTTCGCCCATACACAAGATTTTATTTACCTACTGTTTTTCATATTTATCATTTGTTCCTACAAACGGTCTGTGGAAGTAGGTATTTAAGACATCAAGATATCCACAGTTTAATCGATCATTTTGACTGTAGTTCAATTCAAAATCCTATCCACTCTACTTTCATATTCCCTTCAAACTGTTTTTCGATGGCTGCTGCAAAGTGCATTGATATATCCTCACTCGAAGTGATGTACTCTTCTAAGGCTGAACGTGTCTTTATTCAAAATTTGACCAATGAAATATTGCAAATGATTTTCGATAAATGGTGGACCTCCATGAATGTTCAAACAAAAACTACAATTGTATGGAGCGGCTCCTGGCATGCACCAGCTTGGCGATTCTACACACTCTGCGCAAATGCATCAAATGGCAGCCCTGGCATCATTTGTATTGTCTGTCATCAGTTTCTTGTACATCCATCCGAGAATGGAACAAGTACTATGGGGAAACACCTTTCATCAAAGGGACACAAAGCACAGCTGGAAAAGTTAACGGAGTCTGACGTTACTCTATTAACTGGTACGGCTGGTGATGAGCAAGCTCTTGCTGTACTCAAGAAGAAAGGCAGTCATGGCGTCATGGTGGCAAGTTATTCCCATCAAACACAAGTGGATTAACAATTGAAAATTATATTAATGATTTTGGCAGACTGAACGTCCAAAATTGGCAGATAATGACTTTATAACCCATGAATTCAACCAAGAAACCTGGAACCGCTATTTGATGCTAGGATTTGTTTCTGCACATATCCCATGGAATGCTATTATGAACCTTGAGTTACAACGAACGTTCAATGCTTTACGACATCAGTTGGTTCTACCGTCAGCCAGTACTCTCAGTAATATTTGCCGAAGAGAATACTCCCTAACAATTGATGCAATCAAAAAGCAGTTGCCAACAAAAAATAAAGTCAGTGTAACATTAGATGGATGGACATCAACCAATAAATTGGCGATTTTGTCAGTCATTGGGTATTATATAGATCGGAACTGGTGTTTAAGTGAAGTACAGCTTGCATTTGACGAGGTTAGTGGCTGCTTGGTTATAATATTTTGTACCGCTGACACAGAACTCTAGGTTAAAGGCAAACACACAGGTGCCCGACTGGCTGAGCATTTGAAGGAGGTACTTGAACGTTTCGATCTTACTGACGGTCGATTACTGGGAATAACTACTGATAATGCCTCATCCAACTATTCAATGACTCGGCAGCTACAATCTACACTTGAAACCTGGGGAATTGACTGGTCGGCATTACGAAACCATATACCATGCATGGCGCATGTCATTCAGCTGTGTTTAGGGACATTCATGAGTAATCTGGGAGTGAAAGGTCGAACAAAATCATAAGCAGCCAATGAGCGTGATGAACAATTTGGAGAGAATGAGAGTGCGGCATTGTCCAAAAGCCAAAAGCTGCAGAAGTCTGGAAATGCAAGAATCTCTAAGGTGGCAGCCATGAAGCCTGGATTAGCTAAAATTATTGAAAAGGTAGTTACTACATGCTATCTACATTTACATTCTGAATACTGACTCTTGATATAGCAAAGAATGCTTGCTGTATTGATTACTCTGACTCCTGGAAGACGTAATGAGTTTCTCAACTGCCAGAAATCCAAAGTTCGAATTGCAGTACTGCCTACCATGGATGTAAAAACTCGGTGGAATTCACCTCTGAAATTACTGGAGGGGGCATAGAGATTGCGAGAGTTTACACGCGAGTGGCTCAAAAACCCGAATTACAGTCATTACCGGCCCTTATTTACCACAGAGGACGAATGGATCATTGTTAAATACGTAATGGAGGTGCTGAGGCCATTTCGTTACTGGACACTTTGGATGTCGAAACGGCGTACAGTCACCTTGCACCTTGTCCTTACAATCTATGATGACATATTCGATCATCTGGACAGCGTCATGCATGCTTTGGCAAAGAAAATAACTCTGTGGAACGAGGATCTGTACTTTGCTTTGAAGTTTGCACGCCAAAAGCTGTCCAAATATAACTCCGAAGTAATACCAGAGACGGGTATGCTTCTCATTGCAGCACAAGTCCTTGATCCATTCCGGAAGTTGTGATCATTGAGAAAATGGGACAAGGCTATGGATGTTAATCCTGAGGACAAGGGTTCCTTCACTGCCCAGTACAAGATGCATTCATAAAATATGTCGAGTACGAATACTGTCCCAAAAATCTAGTTACGACAAACAGAAAATCTAATATAGTACTGATTCACGATCCCTTCACCTCTATACCACTGTCTGGACCAGGTCAATCGACTTAAGATCCATATGATTTGTCCAGTGATGATGAGTACTATACACCCGCAAACACGGCGGAATGTACTCCTGGGCGCACTGATTGTGCAGCACGTTCATTGACGGCCACCGAACTCTATTTGAATTCACCTCCCGAGGTACCCAAAGATTGGGGACAAATTAATCCCAATCTTAATGATTATCATTCTGACCCCACAGAGATTAGCAGGGCATTCTGGAGGCCTGACGTAACCGATTGGTGGTGACAACAGGCAAAGATGAACATGAGGTACACCGATCTTGTCAAGGGTTCAAGGCTCGGAGTTCTAGGGGTTATAAAAACCAAACTAAGACAGAGGTAGTGTGCGGTGATGCAGTGATCGCAGGTACTGCGTAACAAGCAAGAGACTCGAAATCCGGAATCACCGAAGTGAACAAAGGTTGGTGCCGAAGCTATTGATTGTTTTGTAGACTAGAGAACGAGTGAAGAACAAACCTATCCTCCGCAAATCCAGCATCCTTATATACAGTTAACGCGACCGTCGTCACCTTTGCTCACTCGTTCCAAAATACATCCTAACTCCACCCAACTATGTACGCAACCCTTTCAACCCGCGGCCTACGCCATACCCATCACGCCATATTTACAACGCAACCAACAAAACCTGATTCTTTCCAACAAAACCTGATTCCAATCAACGAAACCTGATTCCTTCCAACACAACCTGATTCCTTCTACCGAAACCTGTTTTCCTTCGTATTCCCTTTCCCCTGCATCGATCCTTATTCCTTCTTCGATCCTCACTCGACACAACCGTGACAGATCTAGCCAATATAGTACGGGACATTTTCTCAATCATGCCATACAGGGTTGGAGTGGAAGCCAGCTTTTCACTTGGCCGAGATGTCATTGGGTGGAGGCAGTCAAAAACTACGGGTGAAACACTTCGAGAAAAAGTGGTTGTTCGACAGTTTGCCAGAAGCAATCTTGGTATTTTGGCCGACAATACAAATCCAATAGATGTGTCAGTATCTGATCACAATTTTGAAATCAAGAAAGAAGCGGAGGAAAGAAAGCTGCACAGGATGGCCAAGGTTCATGATATTTTGGAGATGTGGCAAGGCAGTGAAAACCTACGGGCAACTCAGAAGGCATCACGCGCTCAGAACAAGCAAATGACTGCCATGGGCTACATTTCAGATACTGAAGAGACAGTTAAAGCATCCTGGTCGGCCTTTAAACATGATGGTGTTGCAGCTTTCAAATTGACTGAAAAATTACCACTCCCACCGTCCTTATCGCAGATCGACCTCCCTGGTGGCAAAACCCAAGTACTCAATATTCGACGAATACGTAGGATCAACCGCCATTCTGCCGAAAGTGATGATGGAAGTTCAGCCGAAACTAATTCTGATATTGACGATTGGCTCCATTGGAACGGTGACTTGGACGATCCACACTATGATGAAAACGATGTCGAGGCTGACGATGAGGATGATATGAATCTTTCTGATGATACTAATGTAATTGATGAGGCAGAACAGCCAGATGTACATGCTGCTTCTAACATTGCAGGCTTTATTAGGCCAGTTCGAAAGTCGAAACGTACTACAACTATAGTCCTTAACAACACTGCGCCTGTCATTACGCAGGAAACACGAAAAGCAAAAGGAAATTAACGACGGTAGAGCATTGATCTGTATTTCATATTTCTTTTTGTTTTCTGTTTTGTATAATGGGGCATATCATTTATTTTGTAATTTTCTTGGTCATTATTGAGAAATGTTTCATATTTGAGCATATATAATAAAAAGACTGTTAATACAGTGTATTAGTAGAACACAAACGCTGGGCTCATTGGAATATGGTTTGTACAATTTTCAAGTTAAGTCTGCAAGTTAGATATGTTTAAAATGAATAAAAGATGGGCAATAATGAGACAATAGATATGATCGAAACTAAAATATTTGTGGTGATTGACACATACCACAACATACTGGAATTTACTACTGCATAAGATTAAATACAATTTTGGCCGTCTTTCTTCTAATTACAAAGTCAAACTACCATTTTGCAATACAAAATTAACAAATTGTACTTGTGATATTGAACTTAATTAAAACGAGATTAATAAAGGTCAAAATCATAAATATGCATCACTCAGTTGCTTAAATCTAGGATTTCAAAAGTCGCATATGGAGTATTTTGCACCCATTTTTGGACCCGTCTAATAACCCGGTAATTTGGGCGGTTCCAAATTGTGGAGTCAACCCGGACCGTTCTTTCTGGTTCGAATCTAGTGGCAACCCGCACTGTGGATTTGGAAACGGTTCGGTTCCAACCCGAACCCGGACCGGAGGTTCCGGGTTGGGACCGTTGCTAATACTAGACGTCGCTGGTAAGTGGAATGATTGCGAGGACAGGCAGTCGGCTGTTGCAGCAGTACCATTATTTCCTATTATATCTTCAAGCCTGGGTTGATAGACCATCACCACTGTAGTCAGCTATTATTGTCGGTACATATTTCGAGCATCGTTTAGGGCACCCTGAACAAGTGGATGGGTTCGTCAGAGTGCTGAAAGAATCAACACCATATGTCATTGCAGTGGCGAAAATTGAAGAGCCGTGCCACTTGGTCCCAGTGATCTGGGCAGCAACAGGGAACAGTTCGGTATGGATTGTAAAAGATCAACTTGATTTGGATACGTACTGGGATGTATATTAAGACAAAACACCAGAGGATGAAAGGTTTGGAGCCACCTCTGCCATTTATCCAAACGAATGAGAGAAGTCTCACGCAAGGGTGGGCTTGAAATCCATCTGGAGTATATAAACAATACAAGCACAGGAGGCGGCATTGCCACCTTAAGAAGACTTCATTAGAGTCATGCTCACACACTATTATCCTAGTAGCTTTCCAAGCCCTGTACCATTTATCCACCACGGTATGTCTACCACTATATGTCAGCCACTGCAACTATCACCGTATATCAGCTGCTGTGTATATGCCACCATGTATCCAGAATCATCAGCTGTAGAGACTATTTGAAAGTTTATACATATTATATTGTGATTAACAGTCTATTACTGTATAATACATGTAACTGCCACTGTATATCTGAAACTGTAATTCAACTCCTATACGTCTCCCACTATAAATCTAGATTGGCCACTGTGCATTTGCTGCTTTGCATCTTGATTTGCAGCTGTATATCTTCAGCTGTATCTCCACTGCTATGTATCCAGAACTCTGTTTCTGCCACAAATATACTGCTGTATATTTGAATCAGCCACTGTATATCCAACTTAGTATATTCACTGCTGTGTATAAGCTGCCATATATCTACTTTTGTATATTCACCACTATTTATTCGCTACTCTATATTTCAATTAGCCCCCTTCAATCTACCACCAACTATCAGTCACTGTATATCCACCACTTTATATAAGCTGCTCTATATAAGCTGCTCTATATAAGCTGCTCTATATAAGCTGCTGGATATTTACTTCTATATAATCACCACCATATATCTGTTACTGTGTATCTACCAGTAGATAGTCCAATATATAAGCCCTGTTATATATCCACAGCTGGGTATCTAAATCAGCTACCTTGTGTCAACCATTATATTCTTTGCTGTATTTCTGCTACTGTAAATTTGGATCAGCTGCCTGATATTATCTACTGTGTCCCAGCCCATGTTTTTGCCACTGTTGATCGAGTATTCACTACTGTATATTGACTACTGTATATCTACCACTGTATATCTACTGTGTATTCAATCTACTGCCATATATACACTACTATATATCTGCTGCTGTATATCTCAGTCTATAATTGTATATCTGCTATTGTATATTCATATCATATATCTGCTACTGTATACTTTCGCTGCTGTTTATCTTCCACAGTATATCTGCAGCTGTGTATTTACCATTATATATTCATTGTCAATAATGTATATTCATTACTGTGTAACTGCTATCTATCTCTTTATATCCACAGCTGTAAATCTATTATTATATAATAATGATTATTTGCTGTATTTCTACTGTTGCATATCTGCTACTGTATATCGACCACTTGATATCTGCCACCACATATTAACTGCTGTAAATCTGCCACAGTATATCAGCTACAGTATATTTACTACTGTATATTTACTGTTGTCTATTAATCTCAGTAATTTGCCATCATATAATTTCTACTGTATATCTGGATCAGCTGTCTTGTATTGAGCATTGTATCAACAACTGTTGCTACTACCATATATCCTTCTGGATCAGTAACTGTGTATTTCCCCCAGTGTATAACAGTAACTATAGTCTAGAGCTACAGAGATTAAGAATACATACCATAATACTGAAGTCACAATATGAAATGCAGGAAAAACTAATATGTATATATTATAGTATCTACAGAGCAAGAAATAAGGAGAGAATGGAAGTAACTTGGACCAATTGCTGTCATGGGTTATGTGATGCCATATGGGTTGAGATTTTGAACAATAACCTTAAACTATAAACCACATAAGTCAACCAATAAAAATACTTCATTGTAACAATACATATGCATGAATGTGTATATACTTATGATTAGCTACTTTGGATTTACCATTGGGTATCTAGATCTGCAATAATATATTGGTAGTAAGTATTAGTTTTCAAGTTTTCAATCAAGTCCATCAGTTTAACTCTAATGCTAAAGCAATATATATATAAAAGATGCACAATGAGTTTCTCTTTCACCTCCTCGTCTCAAATTTATAATATCTTCAATATTCATGGAGTGGTTGTGAAAAAACATTGATTTTTCATGGAGTTTGACTATTTTTCTAAAGCCACTCTTTCAATATTGAAGATACTATAAATCAGAGACTGGGAGGTGAAAGAGTGACAATTTATACATATTTCATGTATAATTTACTTTGTGATCAGAGTGAAACTCATAAACTTAATTGAGCTTGAATATTTGGATTTCACAGTTTCCGGAGCATGGGGCATCAAGTTAACCAATGATAATAATCTTTGCAGGCATGTACCACCAGTTGACCAATAAGAATGCTTGGTGGTGACCATGCATATGCACGCATGTGTATAAACTTGTACTATTAGTGTAATGAGATCCAGAGATGTCTATTTATACAAATCACTTGTGACAATGCTTGAAGTAGCAGTGATGAATTGACAGCAGGATGAATGAATGGAGTAACATATGATGCCAAGTGGCAGTGAGGGCTGTGAAGCATCAGGGAGGCACGTGGAGCAGGGTACGTGAAGGAACAAGTTTGCAGACCTCCCAGGAAGTGGAAGAAATGCTGTGAGATACTCCAGTGCGATTGTGGAATGTTCACAGTTGCACCGGGAGCTGCCTGGAGCACATCGAAGCATAGTAAAATTATACAAGAGGGTTTGCATGCTTCCTGAGCCCCAAGGAGAATCCTGGAAGGTGGGTGCCAGGCAAGGGAGAGAATTGGATTTTCCTGATGCATTAGAGATTTTCCTAGGCTCCCTCCATGCAAACTTCTGAGTTCACAGTGAATACTTCCCGCAGGCAAATATCGACTACGTCCAGTATGCACTCAACAATCTCGACACCTGGTCCAATCATTCTGAACCAAATCAAATGAAGACGAGTATGACCGACCCAATTTCATGGGGCCAAGCCCTACAAGTGAAAAATAGCCTGTGCCTGTTTGATTTCGAACTGTTCGTTGAGAAGTTGCCGCAGCTGTATGGTCACAAGAAACGAGCGCTCAATACTAGAAGTCGAAATTTTGCTGAGTTTGACCAAGGGCACTTCGATAAAAATCGGACTGTTTGAGCATATGCATATCAACTGTGAAAAATATGGTGGGATTCCAATCTCGACAAAACACAATACTTCACACTGTTTTACTCTCAGGTTTGGGCAGGCTTGATGCCACAGCTACACAACAAAATCAAGCCATTCACCCCTGAGAGTGGCATGTTCAATTCAGTAGATCCACTGTTCGATCCAGTGGCAGAGGTCGAAACCAAGCTGAATCACCGAGAGCAACAGAAGTACCTGAAACAATCATGTTGGCAGATGGGCGACCGAAAACGCAACACCAGACCATCCATTTCAGAGCCAACACAAACGAAGCCTCAAGTAGCAGGCTCAGGCTCAAGATCAAATGACAGACGCCAAACCGACCCACCACAAGCACTATGGATTTCGGTGGAAGTCAATGCCAAACGGAAAGCAGACAGAACATGCGCCAGATGTGGCAGTGGCAATCATAAAACTTACCACTGCCTGAAATACTCCCATGCCACCTTTCCTGACAAACTCGACCCCAACTGTGGCCAAGGTGACCACCAAATCAAATGTCAGCGGTCGTTTGACACCCAGCAGTCGAAAAACTCGTTTACCTGTCCTGACACTTCGCTTGGCAAAAGAGGTTGGACGAAATAGACCTGGAAATGGAGACCCTGGGCACACAGGCATTAATGGCAACTTTGGATGGGATACAATCCCAATGAATATCATTGAAATCGAGGGTACTCCAGGAGAACACATGAGCACACCTGTCAAGCCAGTATCTCTGCTGCACAGCCCGTCAGGATTCCGCTCGTATTATTCACGAAGTCCGAGTTTGAGATTGACACAGAGAAATACAATGCATACCAGCAATTATTGACGGTGGTGCAACAAGCATCTTTATGTCTTCAAGGCTCCGCAGAAAGCTGGGCCTGAGAGACGCTGTGGCAGGCATCACCACCCTGGAATTGGATGGGCATGTGATGGAGTCAGCCAGGGATAGCCGGAATGTGGCGATGACAGTTCAGTACCTTGAGCATCTGGCACCGATTGAAGAGTCGGAAGTACTAATTGTACCAATGCACACCTACGATTTCATACTAGGTTGCCATGGTTCAGCACCTGAAACCCTGACATTAATCGGACAAGTTGACAATTGATCTCTCTAGGGACACCAAATGACAGTGCTCCAGAAGAAGAAGTACACTTGGAAAAGACCATGTGGGTGGAGAGTGACCCCCACAGGCAAAATGTGGTTCCTCAGGACATACAAATGATTGGAGCTACTGGATTCGATGATGTCTTAGCTAGTAATGAGGTTGTAGAGGCATTTGTTCTATGAATTAGGTAGTGCACATGGTTGCTGGGAGCGTCCATGGAAGGCATCACCAAAGTACGAGGTGAAAGAAGCCCCTTGAGCTGGATGATGACAAGCAGGAGCAGCAGTGGTAGTTGTGGCACAAGTGTTACCATCAATGCGCGGCTTGACTCACTGCTACTAGCTCACCGAGTCATGCCTGGAGATCACAAGCCACCATTATGCTCCATTGTGTTCGGCCGGCTGTACTGCTACTCCGAGGTATCCCTACCTTCTTCTTCCGCGTGTGCGATTTTGACTAACACACGCAGATGGGGCGGAAGCAGCAATGGTAGTTATGGATGATGGTGGATACATCCCTGCCAAATACAAGGAATTTGTTGAGGTTTTGAGTGTGGTCAAGACAGAGACATTACCCACGCATCGGCCAATTGACTATGCAATTGATTTGGAGCCTGGCCATCAGTTGTCGGATGGGTGGGTATTCAATGTTTCCGAAGTCGAGCTGTGAATCTTGAGGGCTGATATTGAGACGAACCTGGCCAATGGTTTTATCCAGCAGTTATCATCGCCAGCAGCGGCACCTATACATTTTGCCAAAAAGAGAGGTGGGGGACTTAGACTTTGCAACGACTACCAAGCCTTGAATGCAGTCACTGTGAAAGACAGGTTTCCACTCCCTCTATTTTCCGAAATCCTTGACTGTATGCATGGCACCAGGATTTCCACCAAGCTGGATCCCTGTGGGGCCAATAATCTCATCTGAATCAGCGAAGGTGACGAGTACAAGATGGCATTCCAAATCTGGTATGGCCAGTTTGAATACCAAGTCATGTGCTTCGGCTTGATGAATGCTTCAGCTACATTCCAGTCATACATTGACGATTGCCTAAGATCTTACATTGACAACTTCGTTGTTTATTACCTTGACTATATCCTGATGTATTTGGAAAACAAAACAGAGTACAACGAGCATGTGAGACATGTACTGCAATTACTTCATTAATTTGGTCTCTACTGTACAGAAGAAAAGGGCCATTTCCGAGCAAAGGAAGTCAGCTTCCTCAGATTCATGATCTGTCCTGATGGTATCAGCATGGAAACAGACCGCATCGTGACAATCGAAGACTGGCCGACTCTGAAATCAGTTGGAGATGTTCAAGTGCGCTGAGCATCAGCAACATGTAATGCTTGCTCCGAGAGGCTCCCGGTTGCTCTGGGAGTTGTTGGAGCAGTTCGGAGCAGTTTGGAGTCAGTGCAAGGTTTTGGTGGCTCCTGGAGCAAGGGAGGGCTCTTTTGGAGCCTCTGGGGGCCTCCAGAAGCGCCGGTGAAAGATTCTAGGGTCTCTGAGAACACCGGTGCAAGGTTTGGGAGCCTCCGGGAGCGCCAGTGCAAGG
>WHVE01001041.1:0-35377 GCA_015178995.1 Trichophaea hybrida
ATCAGGTTTTGTTGGAAAGAATCAGGTTTTGTTGGTTGCGTTGTAAATATGGCGTGATAGTTATGGCATAGGCTGTGGACTGAGAGGGTTGCGTACATAGTTGGGTGGAGTTAGGATGTATTTCGGAACGAGTGAGCAAAGGTGACGACGGTCGCGTTAACTGTATATCAGAATGCTAGATTCGCGGAGGATAGGTTTGTTCTTCACTCGTTCTCTAGTCTACAAAACAATCAATAGCTTCGGCACCAATCTCTGTTCACATCTGTGATTCCGGATTTCGAGTCTCTAGTTTGTTACACAGTACCCGCGATCACTGTACCCTCCTGTTTGGTTTTTATAACTCCTAGAACTCCGAGCCTTGAAACCAGGACAGAAGTGGGTGTTCGCACAATAACCGATCGTTGCATCAGAGCTGATCTTGATAGTTGGTTGCGGAGAGTTCTGTTTGACAATGTGTGGTTGCATAAGCTCCCACCAGGCATCTCAAAGGTTATTCTTCATTCATGATGACGTTGCTGACACATGTTGGACTATTACTTCCTATTAGTTATCAATCCTCTGCATGAGTGGAATCGTAATCAAAGATTTAATGAGCTGCCAACACATATTGTGCCACGTACCTAGTGTCATCGCGTCTTATCTGTGGTCCCCAATGGGGGTGTGCTCTGTCAGTTATTGCGTAGCAAATGCAACAGAGCTGGGGTTTGACAGTCTAGATCTGAACACTTATCTTTTTAGCTAGATTCAACTATTGGGGCGCAGTTAGCTTATCTCCTTTGACTATGTCACCCAAGAGATAGCAAAGTCCCACATACTGAAGATAATACCATTTGTCCAACTATCTCGGGGAGCTGTGTGCAGATCTGAGTATAGTTTTCATTCCGGAATTAGTTGGATATGAAGTAAAACTGGTCTGATTCTTAATGCACAGCTGACCCGAAAGTTCCTGCATGGCGATTATGTTGATTTGGTAGTATGGTTTGGTATGTCCCATGTCTTGGCCAGCACCAAAAGATTTTTCCCCCCCGTTACTGTCAGATCGAATGTGCGTATTGTCTCCGTGTGGTCTAACCAGTCCACTTTGCTAAGACACAGTATTGAAGCTTGGAATATTATGGGGATTTTACCTGGCTGTATTGAGCCTTCTGAGTACTCATCAGTAGACATCCTCATGGGTGTATCTACGACCATTGATACAAGGCATTGCTGGTGAACCAGGGAGACTAAGTCCAATATATCTCATACACATGATAAGGGAAAACCCCTAACATTACCCCCCTTTCATGCTCTGGTGACCTCAACAGACTACTCCAACGTAAGAAGTGATCTTTGCAATAGTTACCACTCAGACAGCATATACTATAGGTATAGCTTTCTTAAAAAATAAAAATATAAAAATAAAAATAACCTCCGCTAAAACCAGTACGGTTTGAGTTTAACCTTAGAAAAAGAACCTTCTCTATCTCCTTCTTTTCCGTACTTTGTTCTCCAATTTTTTCTATTTCTTGTCTTTCCCCATCTTAGGATGTTTGTCATAGTAGTCGTTCATCAGTTCGGGCACTATCTGTTGAAGGTGCTTGTAGGACTCCCAGGTGTTTTTGTCGTGGGTATAGTTTTCCCATTTGGTTAGAAAAACGTGCTTTCTGTGATCATTGTCTGTAGGTCCACTTGCAATTATAGCCTCTGGTATCCATCCTTCATCGTTTGCCGCGACCGGGTGTATAACCCCCTCTTTGACATTTCCTCTGTATGGTTCAAGTAAGAATACGTGAAATACGAAATGTATCTTCCAAGTGTCTGGTAGCTTCAATCGACACCAGCTTTTATTACTTCCTACTTTGGTGATTTGGAAAGGTCTGTAAAGTTTATCTTTGAGTTTTTGACACTGTCTTTTCATGCAAATGTTTCTTCTATCTAGCATTACCCAGTCGTCAACTTTATATTGTGGAGCCGGTTTTCATTTTTGGTCGTAGTATTTTCCCATTTTCTTTTCTGACTTTTCTAGTTGACCTTCCAAATTGTGATACACATCTACCATATGATGAGTGTATAGTTCCGAGGCAGGGTTATTGAATTGAACTTCAGTAGGCCTGTTGGTACGTGGTTCGTATCCATAGTTGGCATAGAACGGTGTTATGTCAGTGGTCGCATGTCTAGAATTATTGTATGTGTATTCTGCCATTGCTGGCATTTCAGCCCAATTGTTTTGCTCGTAGTTGCAATAGGTACATAAGAAGTGTTCAATGGTTTGGTTTAGTGGTTCTGTTTGTCCATCTGTGTGCGGATGAAAAGCCGTCGATAAGGATCTCTTGATTCATATGAACTGATATAAGTCTGCGATGAAATGTCCGGTGAATACTCCATCTCTGTCGGATACCACATCTAAAGGTAGTCCATGGTGTTTCCAAACATTCAGCCAGAATAATCTAGCCACTAGTGTTGATTCTCTTTTTGCCGTTGGTATGAAGTGAGCTATTTTGGTAAACCTGTCGACCACAACCATTATATACATTAGCAAAATATCCGAGTTGCGTTCAGTGCCTACCTAGGCTTCCAACACTCCCAACGCTCCCAACGCAACTGCGCCCCTACCTAGGTGAGTGTCATCGGCTTAGTGCTTACAACTGCAGTCCCGGTTGCAGCGGCAACTCGTCACCTTGCCATCCCAATTAAACGATATGCTTATGGCAATCGCCAATTGATATTGAGTAAGTACTCATACATTATATTATGACACCTTTGAACTACGTAACTTACTATCCAATTGGCTTGATTGACTGTGCAACTGCATTCGTCACTCCATACACACTCCGCCATCATTGCCATTTCTCATCTCTATGTCTTATATCGTACAACGTTGGCAATTGACATGGCAACTCTGTTCGTTGCTCAATATACATCGCACTTCACGTCAGTCACTTCTAACCGATGCTGCATTTGATCAGTGTCAACATTTGTATCGTCGCCTCCAATTGCAGTGGTATTCTTAATAATTGACATGGTCATTACAGCAGATTTGGATGATATATAGTTCAATTGCACTATCTATGCCACACAACAACGTTAAGAGTTGCCATAACAATTTTCTGCATTGTAATACTGTTCCTACTCATAGCCATTTACACCATCTGTCTCCTTACCCCCATCCTCTGCCCCCTTCGCCTCCTCTACCTCCTCCTCCACCTCATCGCTCTTCTCCACCTCTAACTGCTCCCTCACCTGATATTGTTCATCTGGAAGCGGCTCACCATCGTCATCTGAGTCATCTACTATTGGATGATAGTGCGGCTGACTCCCACGATTGCCCTGAGATTCCCCTGCTATTTCATGATACTCGAAATGAGAATCAGTGTCACGAATTTGATCAGATCGATAGCCATCATGGAATTTGTTGTCACTATCATGCTCATCGTTGAGACAATGTTTATCGTTGTTCAGTCCATCTTCAATATAGCAAAAGTCATTCACAACGGGTATGTTAGAAAGATGTTTGTAAATTGGCTCCTCCTTGACCTCGGTGTCATCCTCGAGAAAACGATTAATGGCTGCAAGGTTGGGAGCAGGCACTGGTGGTGGAGGAGGAACCGGCTGAGTTGGCTTGCCAATGATCAGGCGGTTTAACTGATTCTTGATCCCAATCTTCACTCGGTCACGATACTTTCCAGGCAAGCCATTGTAGTGCTCCATATGCCTGATATATAATACTTGAGTTGTCAGTACAACGCACATGGTAGATGGAACAACTTAAACTTACAAATGACGTTCTCCTGGGAGAATGGACGCTGCAGAGATGGCTTCATGTGTCTGTTAGGAGTCTTGCCCTCGGTCCTTACATACTCTTCTAGTGCCCAATGAAGTGCAGTTTCTGAGAGCACTATTAGAGTAGGCGTCACAGTTTCAGGAATCCAATTGTACTTGCCCTGGGCCAGCACTCCCCAGTTCCAGGTTTGTTCAAAAAAACAAAGATGAAGCAAATGAGGTATCTGTTTGGCACGGAATGGCGAAGCAACTTCCAGAATTGTTGTGTCAATTTCGAAAATTGATAGAGAGGAACCATACCAATAACGCACATTATATGACTTCTAACGATCCTCAAGTATCCACAAGAACCGGTCATCCTTCATGAGATGCTGAACGATCGAGAGTTTGTCAGCATTGCAGGAACAACTGTCAAGGTTGTAAAGCGATCCGACTATGGCCCTGGCTTTGCCATTTATTGAGGATCGGACGGAGTTAAGGCACGATTATATCTATTTGTAGAGTCAAGTCAGCAACGCAGAAAATTGTTGAAGTCACGTACATATGTGGTGGCCTTCTTCTCGTACGCATACCACGAAACCTTGAAACTGTACACCTCTTCTGCATCCTGCCATGAATCATTAACTTCCTGGTAATGATTTTTCTTAGTACTGGCAATTCTCAGAGTTGTAAAGACAATTACCAAGGCTATTTTTTTATCGGTCAATAATGGTTTCCCCTGCAGAATACAAGACTCAATGGTTCATATTGAATGTTTGAGCATTGCCTGGTACTTATTGTCAGTAATTGCCAATATGCAGGGATAGGTTTTGGGGACTTCAGGATTCTGGATGATAGTCTTGCGCGAAGATGATGACAGTTTGTCGGGTTTATCAGCTCTGTGGTGTAATGGGCTGGACACTATCTCCATCATTGATGACAAACGGATCTGAGATAGCGGCACTGCTGATGAGCGGTGTTGTGTCGGTGTCACTGGCAACGTGTCAGGTTGCTGGAGAGTTGTTGAACCCTGGATCGGAAGGTCCCTGATATTGGCGGCAGGTATGTCGGTTGCTGGAGGAGTTACTGCAATGTTTTTTGGGTTGCTCGAGCAATTCAGGGTGTTGTTTCCTACTTTTGGCTATTTGAAATGCCAACTAGATTGCTGATCAGTAGTAGGTGGCACTGCCTGGCGCTTCCCACTGATAATTCGACTTTCAGATCGAGCGGCACCTACCTTAAGGATATCTGAAGCCTTAGTATTCGATGTTGTAGCAACTTGGTGGGAGAATGGTCCGGTGGCTGACATCGTGAGTATGGGCTGGGGTTATTTCACATGGAAGTAAAGATATCGGTCAATGTCGATGAACTGAGATGGTGCAACAACTTTGGAAGTTGTTCGAACAACGATATCTTATGTCGAGCGCAGTGGCATCTCTGACAGTGTTTAACTATCACAATATACAATTTCCATGAATATTTACTACTGGAATATTTGGTTAGACCACATTAAAAATTGTCTGAGCAACATTGTGGGTTGTCAGTCTAATTGAGTTCGTGTGAGTGCTCTTGGAGTTGGAGCCTACAAGATTGTATTCCAGTAACATACTAGCAAAAAAACCCAAAACATAACAACGTCCAAAATTGTCTTGCCAACTACCAAAGTTGCCCGAACCTTCTCACTCATATTATTCATAGCTGAACAAAACAAGCTGCGATGCAAAAACAAAACACAATCTCAACCGAGGAAACAAAGACCAAACAAACCAAAAACTGAACCAAAAACAAGCCCAAAAACAAAAAACCCCATGCCAGTTTCCAAAGTTGTCCTGCCAACGGATTCAATTTCCCTTTCCATTATCTCTATTCTCAAGCTCCTCATTGTCATACTCCTGATCCTGCCGCCACTTCTCTCCCCTTGCCTGTATCTTGAGGCTACTGCTGGGCATCGTCAAAGTCCGCATTCGAGGGCCCGGGAGTCGGAGGCCTGTCCGCAATTGGCCTGTGCAGAGAATTGTCACGGGCTTGGGTGGGCGGCGGACTACTGAGCATACGACATTTTGAGTTGTTCTAACCACATTCGGGGTCGTTGTCCACATGTTCATCCAATTCCGGGGTATCTACCCACGCCATGAATTCACCATCCTCCTGAATATATTTGGGGAAAGAATTGGTATCTCGATACCGATAGTAAGAGTTGTTGGAGCGGCCCAGTCAAATGAACAGCGCTTTCTCTCAAGCATGCAGCTCAGATATCATTTGGTGGCGATAACACACTTTGTGTGGAAAACGGACAAGGTTTTCAATCCTTGCATTCCTATCCGCAGATTGATGAGGTTGTCGTGTATTTGCCTTTGATTCGAGTCGCCTGGACAACCTCTGAAGTCGCCTTACCACTTGGTAGGTTTTGTCAAACTGATCAATGAACCCTTTTGTCGTGGCGGGAATTGTGAACTTTGGAGGCTCCTTGTCATCATTATTCACAACATCTGAAAGGTATTAGAGGGCATCTTGCATTGTTTCCTTGAGCGCGAATTGGGAGGCATCTATATAATCAAAGCAGTCTCTGACGGGCGTGTTGATTCCAGAAGTTGCTGTACCGCTTAGGGAAATTGTCTGTTACGGGGGTACTCCTGCGTGTGTAGAGGCAGACCGATATCACTGTATTCGATGTTGATAGAGTCTGATTTTGATGACTATGAGGAAGCTGAAGAAGTGGAACTTTATAGTAGTTCGTCGTAGTCGTTGAGGTGAGTGCAGATATACTGGCATCCGCAGGGTACAGCCGCTACCTTCAAAATCGTAGGAGTCTTGAAGGTATTCTTCTGAAGACTCGTCGTAGGTTACTTGCGAGGGGTACTTGCCGGTTTCACAAAAGTGGAAATAATCGTCCACCAAATTGTGGTATCGCAAAAACTCAAACAAAAAGTCAAGGTGGGTGTTGGTTTGACAATACGAGTGTAGATAGGCAGCATTGTAGATAATAATATCTTTACCTGTGTATTGGGACATGAATAAAGAATATTCTTAAAGTAAAAACTTAATAATATTTCAGGTGGTTTTCTGCTGTTGTTGTGCTGACTGTGGATTGCTGATGGAGCTTGATCATTGTGAATAAACCATGGGTTTATGTGGTCTTTATATATCTGAGTATTTCTACATCAGAGGTATATTAGTAAGGCATGACGGTACTTCTCTAACACGGCGATATATGTGTATAGTACTATCTCGATAACACTTAATTCCACCGAGGTGGGTGTTCACACAATAACTGATCGTTGCTACAGAGCCAATCACAGTAGTTGGTTGTGGAGAGTTCCGTTTGACAACGTGTGGTTTGCTTATGCTCCCACCAGGCATCCCAAAGGTTATCCTGTGTTCATGGTGACGTTGCTGACACACATATCAGACCAGTACTTGGTATTAGTTATCTTTCGTCTGTTATGAGTGGAATAGTAATCAAAGATTCAATGAGCTGCCAACCCATACATTGCTACGTACCTAGTGTCATCGGGTCTTATCTGTATTCCATGAAGGGGGTGCCCTCTCTCCGTTATTGCAAATGCAACCGAGCTGGGGATCGACAGTCTAGGTCTGAATACTTATCTGTTAGGTATAATTAACTACTGGGGCGTAGTTAGCTTATCTCCGTTGACTAGTTCACTCAGGAGATAGCAAAATCTCTCATACTGAGATAATATCATTCGTCCGACTATCTCGGGGAACTGTGTTTAGTTTCCGAGTAAAGTTCTCATCCCAGTATTAGTTTGATATTGAGTAACACTGGTCTGATTCATAATGTACAGCTGACCCTTAGGTCCCTGTAAGGCAGTTATGTTTGCTTCGGCAGTATGGTGTGGTGTGTCCCATGCCTTGGCCAGCACTGAAGGAATCACCCCTCAGTTACTGTCAGATCGAGCATGTGTATTGTCTCCGCATGGGTAGCTACCCCTTTTGCTAAGACACAGTATTGAATCTTGGAATATTATGGGGGTTGCACCTGGCTATGTTGGGCCTTCTGCTTACTTATTAGTTAGACATCCTCAGGGGTGTGTCTTCGACCATCGATACAAGGTATTGTTGGTGAACCTGGGAGACTAAACCTAATGTACCTCATACGTATGATAAGGGAAAACCCCTAATATTACCCCCCTCTCAAGCTCTGGTGACCTGAACAGAGTACTCCAACATAAGAAGTGATCGTGCAATAGATACAACTCAGATAGCGTATATTATAGATATACCTTATTATTTTTTTGGTAAAAACATAAAATAAAACTAAAAATAAAAATAAAAATAACCTCCACTTTTTTATTTTGGTGCGGTTTGAGTTTTACATATGAAAGGAACATTTTTCTATCTCTTTCTTTTCCATATTGTATCTTTTGATGTTTTCCATCTCTTGTCCTTCTCCATTTCTGGATGTTTTTCATAGTAGTTTTTTATCAATTCCGGTGCCCCCTGTTGAAGATTATTGTAGGACTTTCAGGTATTTTCGTCATGCATATAGTTTTCCCACTTCGTTAGAAAAACATGTTTCCGATGATCTTCGTCTGTCAGTCCACTTGCTATTATGGCTTCTGGTATCCATCCTGCATTGTCCGCCTCGACTGGGTGTATGACTCTTGCCTTGACTTCTCCTGTAAATGGATCGAGGAGGGATACGTTAAATGCAGGATGTATTTCCCCGGTGTCTGGTAGCTTTAGTCGACACTATCTCTTGTTACTTTCTACTTTCATAATCTTAAAACGTCCGCACAGTTTATCTTCGAGTTTTAGACATTGTCTTCTCGTACAGATATTTTTTCCATCTAGCATTACCCAGTTTTTGACCTTGTATTGTGGAGCCGGTTTTCTTTTACTATCATAGTATTCCCCCATTTTCATTCCTGATGTTTCCAGTTGATTTTCTAGTTTTCGATATACGTCTACCATATAATGAGCATACAGTTCCGAGGCAGGATTATCGAATTGAACTTCTGTTGGCCAGTTGGTGCGTGGTTCATAACCATAGTTGGCATAAAAAGGTGTTATCTTAGTGGCCGCATGTTTTGAATTGTTGTTGTCAAGGGTTCAAGGCTCGGAGTTCTAGGGGTCATAAAAACCAAACTAAGACGTAGGTATTGTAATGAGCAGTGATCGCGGGTACTGCGTAACAGGCAAGAGACTCGAAATCCGGAATCACAGAAGTGAACAAAGGTTGGTGCCGAAGCTATTGATTGTTTTGTAGACTAGAGAACGAGTGAAGAACAAACCTATCCTCCGCAAACCCAGCATCCTTATATACAGTTAACGCGACCGTCGTCACCTTTGCTCACTCGTTCCAAAATACATCCTAACTCCACCCAACTATGTAC
Organism: Trichophaea hybrida; assembly: GCA_015178995.1. Lineage (NCBI taxonomy): Eukaryota > Fungi > Ascomycota > Pezizomycetes > Pezizales > Pyronemataceae > Trichophaea > Trichophaea hybrida. Next base: position 9,096 of record WHVE01001041.1, read on the forward strand.
GCAACCCTTTCAACCCGCGGCCTACGCCATAACCATCACGCCATATTTACAACGCAACCAACAAAACCTGATTCCTTCCAACGAAACCTGATTCCAATCAACGAAACCTGATTCCTTCCAACACAACCTGATTCCTTCTATCAAAACCTGTTTTCCTTCGTACTCCCTTTCCCCTTCATCGATCCTTATTCCTTCTTCGATGCTCACTTGACACAACCGTGACAGTAGCTCCCCTTCCCACATGCTAAGTTCCTACGAAGCTGTTGATCCGGGCTTGCCAGGTTGTTCCGCATGAAAAACATCGATTGCTTGAAGCCCATCCACGTTAACCGCCGGTTCCCAGCTTTGTTCATCATAGCCTTTCCACTTGACCAAATACTGCAACTGTCGTCGAAACATCCTCGAGTCGTCGATACGTTCCACTTCGTATTCCTCTTCTCCGTCCACGATAACAGCAGGTGGTGCCGATTCGACTTGTCCTGGCAAGGGATCTTCCGATACTTTGGTTAGGCGGGAGATTGGTTGTACTGGATGAATATGGAGGTCCTTTGGTAATTGTAATCGATAAGCCCACGGGCTGATAACTTCCGTAATATCGTATGGTCCCAGGCGTTTCCAGTCAAGCTTCTTGCTGGATCGTTGTGTTGTGATATTCCTGGCGTCCATCCAGACTCGATCCCCAACCTCCATCGGCACTCCCTCTCGTCGATGCTTGTCTGCTTGTTCCGCTTGAATATCTTGTGCTCGAGTCATTTCAGCCTTCATCTGTTGGAAGATATCGTTCATTTTCTGGGAGAGGGTATTTGCGTTTACTTCCCTGATATCGTTCCCATTCTGAATCGGATGTTGGCTAAAGGTCATTCTTGGATGGAATCCGTAATTACCGAAGAACGGTGAGCATCCTGTTGTTTCCGAGGCGTGATTGTTCGACGCAAATTCTGCCATTGGTAGCCACTGTGTCCAGTCGTTCTGTTGATAATTGACGAAGGCCCTGAGATACTGTTCCATAATGGCGTTCATTCGTTCCGTTTGTCCATCTGTCTGTGGGTGAAACGCGGTTGACAGCCTTCGTTCGATTCCAAGTCTTTCACAAACGTGTCTCCAGAATTCTGACGCGAATTGGGGTCCTCTGTCTGATACTATGGTATCCGGTAAACCATGTAACTTGAACACCTCTCGTATAAACATCTCGCCCAGCTTCTTGCCGTCTGTATCGTCCCGACATGGCACTAAATGTTTCATTTTTGACAACCTGTCAACCACTACCCATATGGCGTTGTACCCCTCGCTTTCCGGTAGTCCCACCACGAAATCCATACTCAGATCCTTCCATGGTTGTAGCGGTATTTCCAGTGGTTTGAGCCATCCGTGGATCTTCTGGTGGGTTGCTTTGCTGCGTTGACACACGTGGCAGTTTCGTACGTACCTGTCCACGTCCTTCCTCATACCTGGCCATTGATTATTTCTTTTGAGGAGTTCGAGGGTTTTTGCTCGTCCTGGATGTCCTGCTGCCGGTGTATCGTGATGGTCCTGTATCAGTTGTAGCTTGTCCGAATCGTTTTTGACGTCCGTTGCATTGAGACACAGTCCTTCGCTGCTATCGAGTGGGCAGTCCTTGCATACATTTTGAATCCAGTTCCACAATTCCTTTGGATCGGTTTCGTCCTGATTCACCACTTCTACGAATGCTATCACCAGTCCTTGTTGTATTCGTTTGTCGAGATTCTCCGTTTTCAGCACGATTTGTTGGGTTTTTTCTGCCCCCCCCTTCGGAGGAATGTCTCCTGGCATTCTGGTGAGTGCATCGGGCTTTTGACCTTGCTTTCCTGGGCGGTATATAATCTTAAATCTGAATCTCGACAGGAATTCGGACCATCTGGTTTGTCTTCTATTGAGTAGCTTTGACGTCATAAAGTATTCGAGATTCTTGTGGTCCGTCAGTATCTTAATAGGATGTACTGACCCTTCGCATTCTGGTCTCCACTGTTCCAGACTTTTAACTATGGCTCCCAGCTCTTGATCGTAAATCTCGTAATTTTCTTCTGCCGGTGTGTGTTTCTTCAAAAAGAACGCTACCGGATGAAGGATTCCTTGATCATCGTACTGGGATAATACTCCTGCAGACACATAGCTCGAGGCGTCCGTTTCCAAAACGATTTCTTTCTCATAGTCGAAGTGTGCTAGAACTGGTGCTGTTGTAAACGCTTCTTTTAGCTCCGCAAAGGCTCGTTTCTGATCGGATCCCCAGTGAAATGGTACCAGCTTTTTCGTTAGCTTTGTTAACGGTTGGACCACCCTACTGTAGTTTCTGATAAATCTTCGATAAAAATTGGCGAATCCTAAAAACGCTTGAACTTCTTTGAGCTTGCCAGGTGCTTCCCATTCCTTCACTGCTGTTACTTTTTCTGGGTCCATTCTAATCCCGTTTACTCCAACTATTAATCCCAGGTACTTCACCTCCTGTTGATGAAACTCGCATTTTTCCGCTTTCAGATACAGACCGGCTTCCTTAAGCGTTGTCATTACTGCTCCGACGTGTTCCTTATGTTCCTTTAAATTGTCACTGTAGATGAGGATGTCGTCCAGGAATGCCGTACAGAAAATGTCCAGAAAGGGGCGAAGAGTATCGTTGATAAACTCCTGAAAGCTGGCTGGTGCATTGGTGAGTCCGAAGGGCATAACGAGGGATTCGAACAGGCTGTATATTGGTCCAAAAGGTGGTGTGAATCCGTCTTGGAGTGTAATCTTATGATCGTACGGTCTGTGTGGTGGTAGCCTTTCAGCGATTACTTTATCAAAGAGGGGGAGAAACTCATGATATTCCTTAGGAATTAACTGTTCTAGCGGTTTTTCTTGAAGGTCCTTGATTTCTAGGGCCTTGTTGATTTCGTATAAGGTTACCGCGTACACCTTGAGTTTCTCCTTTTTATTCCGTCTCATAAATGGGGCTGCTGCTATGGCGCATATGTCCAGTTTTGATCCCTCAGATTCCGTTGTTTCCATATGATTTCCCCATACCCATACACTCGAATGATGTTGACAGTGCTTCTGACAGTAATCGCTTTCGAATCCTATTCTCTTCTTTTGAAACTTGACTGTAACATCGTGGAGTTGTAGCCATGGTAATCCAAGTACGATTGGATAGTGTCCAAGTTTCGTAACGAATGCTGGTAATTGCTCCTGATGTCCGCGTATACCTAAATTCAATTTTGCCATAGTGGTAATGGTTCCTGATTCGATGGGCCTTCCATCTATAACTTCTAATTCTCTTGATTCCTTCAATTCTTGTTCCAATAACTGATGATGGCGGACGAAATCTTTGTCAATAAATGCTATTCCGGTAGCTCCGCAGTCTATCAAGGCGTGGGTATCAATGATCTTATCTTCTATTTTCAGCGAGCATTTCACAACGAGGTGTTTGCTTTCCATAGAAGATTCTTTTATTTCTGCGCTTGATATAGAAAACTGCGAAATACCAAAACTAGCATTGACTGACAAAGGAGATTCGTTTCCAGCGCAATTGCCATCCTTATTGCACTGGACTCAACTTTTCCCGATTCCACTTCCTTTCCTTTTCCTGTTGTCGAATCTGCATCTCCTTCATTCGCTGCCTTCTTAAACGGTGAAACTTCTGTTTGTCCTGATGCTGCCTTCAACTTCCTTGGGCATGATGCCGCGAAATGTCTGCTATCCCCACAGTACATACATAGTCCCCCTTCCCTTCGTCTCTTTCTTTCTTCAGGTGTAATTTTCTTCCCTTTTACTGCCGAGAGGTCCATTGGAGCGGGGCCGTGGTAACCTGCGACTGATCCTGCAGGTGCTGCGTCTGGGGCTGATGTGGTGTTGGTCGTTGCATCGGATCTTTTATATCCTTCCCACTTTCCAGATTTCTTTTCCGCGGCTCTTCTCCTCAGCTGTGAATCTCTTTTCGACACCATTTTAACGAATTCGATCATGCTTTCTGGTTCCTCGATGTGCTGTATGGAGTCCTTAGTTCGTTGGACAGCCCTTTCCGTAGTGCGTCCAATTGTGCGTCTTCGTTCCATTTGGTGTCTACTACGTATCTTTGAAATTCCGCGTAGTACTGGGAGAATTCGCGGTCTCGTTGCCTGAGTTTCTCGAGTTCTCTCTTCGCTGTTGCTGCTCTGTCTTGATCTCCGAATGCTACATCCAGCAGGTCAACTAGGTCTTTCAGGGTATTGAGTTTGACTTCCCCTGAGATTTCGTCGCAGTGTGGCATTAACTGTGCCAGAGCCACTCCTTTCAGACATCCAACTGCATACCTCAGCTTCTTCTGTTCGTTGTTGAATGCCTTCGGTTTTCCGGCTATCTTTAATGCCAGCTGCACCTTCCACCCTCGAAGTTCCTTCCTATCTTCTCCTGAGAAGCTGGTGATATCGTTCACTTTTTCCTCTCGCTCTTCCCTGTCCGTCCTTTCTCCTGTTTCTCCCCTTCTTCCTTCCGTTAACTTCAGGATCCTGGTTACCTGTTGTCGATTTTCCTCCGCCAGATCCCTAAACTTTTCCATTTGAGCTTGAGCATCTTCCAGATCTTGTTTCAACTCCGCCAGGTCTGGATTTGCTTCCTCCAATGCTTGTTTTAGGATCCGGATTTCTTCAACCAGGTCCCCATGACTGCATGTTTGTGGTGTTTCTGTTGTTGTTGCTGCTTGTTGAGTAAGCAGTAATTCCTGCTTCAGATTGTCCCTTTCCTGCACGACTTTTTCTCCTTCTGCCAACAATTCCGATATTCGTACTTCCGCATTTTTACAGATTGCTGTTCCTTGAGCAATTCGTTCAATCTGCTGGTCGTTGGTAGTTGGCTTATCGCTTTCAGCCCTTTGTTGATGTCCCCGATGTGCTCCCTGAGCTGTGCTTCGCTCATGGTTTCTGTATCTTTTGTTGCCACGATTTCCAGCTCCATCTGTAAGGCTCCGGTCAATGTGACATCGCGAGTCGATCGCGAAGATTCTCCGGACATCTTTCTGATGATGTAGAGAGGCGGCCGTGAGGAGGCGAGGTTCTGTTAAACAGTCTCTGACTTTGTCTATATTGTCTTGAATTTGTTGGACTGCTACTTCGATTTCTGCTTCTAAAAACGGATTGACCATCTACCAGAAGAACACCTCGTGTTTACTGGGTGTTGTTACGATAATTAGCGGGGTTGGTAAAGGAGCCGGATGTAACTCGCGGTCAACTCCCTTTCCCTTGTTCGCCTTTCGTTCGTTGTAATCTGCCCACGAGATTTGGCTTTCTATGTCCTTCTGTGTTGCCTTGATCGTAGATTCTGATATCGTTGATTGAGCTTCTGCTGCTCTACCGATTGTTGTATGTGTTCCTCCGCAGTTATGTTCGCAGTAGCACGGTTCCTCGTTTTGGCAATCGACGTGAAGACCGTAATACTTGGTCCAAAAGTTTTTAAATACTGCGTCGTCAATTTGGAGGCCTCCTCCGTTGCTTGCTGTTTCTGTCCAGTAGCTATTCCAAGGAGATACCGCTTGTGGTTCGTCCCAGAAGTACGCTTCCAAGGGTTCCTCGGGTTCGTTGAGTATAGCGTCGATGCTGTCAAAGGCGTTCAGGGGTTCTTGTTCGAAGAGGTTGAGGGTTCGACCAGCTAGGTCGAGAAAATTGATTCGGGATTGTTGAGGTTTGTTGCTGTCGTATGCTGGCATCTAAAACAGCGTGGATCCTTCTCGTCGATGTTTCCACAGGCACACAACGCAGGAGTGTCTCCAAAAGCTGTGAACTGTGAGTTTGTTTTCGAAGTTTCCAACTGATTTAAACACGGAGCAAAGGGAGTTGCAGGGTCTATGGCAAAAGTAACAACCGCTTTGATGAAAGTAGCGGCACATATACTGAATTACAACCAGTAGAATCGATTGTAGACTCGTTCTTCTGTCAAGGGTTCAAGGCTCGGAGTTCTAGGGGTCATAAAAACCAAACTAAGACGTAGGTATTGTAATGAGCAGTGATCGCGGGTACTGCGTAACAGGCAAGAGACTCGAAATCCGGAATCACAGAAGTGAACAAAGGTTGGTGCCGAAGCTATTGATTGTTTTGTAGACTAGAGAACGAGTGAAGAACAAACCTATCCTCCGCAAACCCAGCATCCTTATATACAGTTAACGCGACCGTCGTCACCTTTGCTCACTCGTTCCAAAATACATCCTAACTCCACCCAACTATGTACGCAACCCTTTCAACCCGCGGCCTACGCCATAACCATCACGCCATATTTACAACGCAACCAACAAAACCTGATTCCTTCCAACGAAACCTGATTCCAATCAACGAAACCTGATTCCTTCCAACACAACCTGATTCCTTCTATCAAAACCTGTTTTCCTTCGTACTCCCTTTCCCCTTCATCGATCCTTATTCCTTCTTCGATGCTCACTTGACACAACCGTGACAGTTGTTTGCATATTCTTTCATTGCCAACATTTCAGACCAATTGTCTTGTTCGTAATTGCAATAGGTGCGAAAAATGTGTCCTATGGTTTAATTTAGTTGTTTCGTTTGTCCGTCTGTTTGTGGGTGGAAAGCTGTTGACAAAGATCATTTGATTCCCAAGAATTCGTATAAGTCTGTGATGAAATGTCCGGTGAATACTCCATCTCTGTCAGATACCACATCCTTGGGTAACCCATGATGTTTCCAAACGTTCTCTAGGAATAGTATAGCCACTATTACTGATTCTCTTTTTGCCGTTGGTAGGAAGTGAGCCATCTTGGTAAACCTGTCGACTACTACCATGATATTTTTGTTTCCGTTAGATGTTGGTACATCTGTGTTGAAGTCCACCGATATGTGTGTCCATGGTGTTGATGGTAGTTCGAGTGGGTGTAGTAAACCGTGTGTACCATGTCGTGGGGTTTTTGTTCTTTGGCATGAATCACAGTTGTTGCAGTATGCCCTTACGTTGTCTTCTGACTTAGGCCAGTGACAATTCCCAGTGATAAGTTCCATTGTCCTTTCTCTTCCGAAATATCCTGCTATCTTTGAGTCGTGTTCTCGTTTGAATACTTCTTTCCTAAATCCTTCTGGTATGTAAAGCCTTCCTTTCCATACTAACATTCTGTCTTCATCTATTCCCAATCTTTCATTTGTATTTCTTTTGCTTTTTACTCTTTCTCTTTTTTCCTGATACTTCTGATCTTTTTTGATTTCCTCGTTCCATTGTATTTGAATTTTCGAAGTTAGTTTGTTTATTGAGAGACCTGCCAATACTATTTCTTTGTTGTCTTCGAGGTTTAACATTTCTATTGATGTCCAATATTTGGGTCCGAGTAGTGGTTCGTTGTTTGTTGAAACTGTACACCCCTCTCTAGCGATGAACTCCGGGCATCGTGATGAGGCATCTGCTTTTCCATTCAGTGATCCTTTTCGATAGACTATGTTGAAATTATATTCTTGTAATGTTTCAGCCCATCTGGCTTGTCACCTGTTTAGTTGGTTGGTTCCCTTAAAATATTGAAGGTTCATATGATCGGAGTAAATGAGTGTTGTTTCCGTTGCTCCTTGTAGATAGCATCGTCACTGTTTCATTGCATAGACAACGGCTAACATTTCGTTATCGTACATTTGATAGTTCATTTCTGCTGGTGACAGTTTGTTGGATATACAGGCTACCAGGTGTAGCTTGCCATCTTCGAATTTTTGGGATATTACTGCATTCATTGCGTAGTCCGATGCATCGGTTTCTACTATTGCTGGTCTATCTTCTTAATGTCTGAGGATAGGGGTATTTTCCTGGGAAAACAGTATACATATTTTGTAATATGCTGCTTTTTGAGCTGCCCCAAAGACGAAGTTTTTCCCGTCTCCTTTTAACGTATCTATGATAGGGGCGACTATTCCAGCATATCCTTTAAGAATCTTCAGTAGAAGTTCCAGAGTCCTAGTAGAATTTGAACTTCTTTTTGTGTTTTTGGCATCGGCCAAGTAGTTATTGCTGTGCTTCTGCTTGGTGCCATTTTTAACCCTTTTCCGCTGACAAGGAAACATAAAAATTCGACTTCTTGTTGATCGAATTCGCACTTGTCAATTTCGACAACCTGTTCGTTGTCTTGGAGGATTTGTGATATTTTTCCGACTTATTCATGATGTTCTTTCTTCGAACCTTTGGTAGCTATCATGATATAGTCAATGTAACAGACTGTAACATTGTCGTCTTTTTCTAAAAATGGTTGTAGGATTCCATTCATCCACCTCAGAAACGTTGCTGGTGTATTTCTTAATCCAAATAGCATTACCGTATATTTGTAACAGCTGAACTTTGTTCTGAACGCTGTTTTCCATTCGCGTCCTTTTGCCATTCGAATTAGGTGATATCCTGACTTCATGTCGACCTCAGTTATGTATGTGGCTCCTTTCATTCTATTTTGTAACTCATCCATTAAAGGCAGGGCTGTTTTGACTTTGATTGTTAAATCATTAAGATGTCCGTAGTCTACACAAAGATGAAGACCACGGCCATTGGGTTTTGGTACGAATAGAATAGGGCTGCCTGCTTGTCCTTGAGATGGTTGTATTTTTCCTTCTTGAATCATTTTAAGATTATATTCTCAAAGTAGCCTTTCTTCTTCTCTCGATAGTTGATATATAGGTCCTACTTATATTTGATCATCTGTTGTTTTTAGGTGAATTTCGTGATTGTGAGGTCCATGCGTTGGTAGTTTTTCGGATTGGTGTGGATCGAACAAAAGTGGTCATTTGTGATATTGCGGTGGAAGTTTTTCGGCAAATTGTTTAGTTGCTCCAACTATTCCTGATTCCATAACGATTGCGTTTTTCCGAAAAACCACTTTGTCGTTGTAAGTGATTTCCCACTTGGGGGGTTGTTTTCCATGTTCATAGCATTGATTTCCACATTGCGTAAAATGGAGGTGACCATATGTGGTTCCTTGAGCTTTGTGTTTTTCCAAGTACCACGCTGGTATCAGAATGTCGTAGCTTGTCTGAATTTGTATGACTTCGAATGTTTCAAGTAATCAATGATTTTCGAAAGCTAGTCCTAACGGAATAGTGTATAGTCCCGGGAGACTTACATTGTTTCCTCTAAAATGTTTTGCTCATATTGCGTGTTTTCTTCGTACCACCGGTTCGTTGAATACTTTTGCTGCTTCCGGTGATATCGTGAAAGACGTAGATTCCAGATCTAGCATCGTGCGGACTGGGAATTGTTTACTTATTCCTGTGCCATTGTCATAATCGATAAAAAACCTATAAATTGGTCTTTTGCCGATCCTTGTTTTTGGTATTTTGTGTCATTTTTTGACTTGGTAAAAGACAAAATCGTCGCTTGTGTTCTGTCGCTTGCTTGATGTTTCTTCTCCCATAGGTTGTCGTTTGCATTTTGTAGCCATCATTTCGACAATGGCTGGGCCATAATAAATCCTTTTGTTAGTAATTGGGGTGTTTTTTACATATCTAGTGAATTGCGCAACTACTGTCCAGCGGTTTCGTCCCTTCTGGACTCTTCAAGGTTGTGACCGGTAACTATATTAAGGCTTTCCCCCACCTGATCACCAAATTCCTTCGTGTGTCAATCCTTTTTATACTTCAATCTGATGATTCCTCTGGTTGATTCCACCAATCGTCTGCAATATCTTCACTACAATCGTCAGTTGGTAACTTTCCTTCCGATGTTTGTACTTGTGCCTCTTTGTCTCAATCACTTTCAATTTCATAGTCATTGATTGGATCGTCTTCGAGTTGATCAAATCCTCCTACTTTCAACTTTTGGTAGGTCTTGGGTTTTCCAAAATCCGCCGTTCCGCTCGTGACCTTGGCACTTTGAAAATATTCCATCCTTCCATGGGCTCCTTTTTGATCCGATGGCCAGGCGCATCTCAAACATTCTTTTGCTTCCCTCCTTCTCTGAATTTCTTCCTGAGGAACTCTCTCTATCATCTGTTTATAGGTTTTTCCTTCTGGACTTTTGACCCCTCGAGGCGTTTCCTTGAACTGTATTTGTTGCCTGTCTGTTCTTCCTTGATTTTTTCTATTTTCGAATCTGGGAGGTCGTCTGAATGTTTTTTTTTCTGAACGGCCCCTGATTCCGAAATCCGTCCTGTTGTTTTTGAAGGTCTTCCCATAATCCCAAAATTTCTTTCCGTAGCCTGCCATACTTCCAGATTTTTTCTGGTATTTATGATTAATTCTCTCAGTTCCTTATCTGTTTTATCTGCCGGGTTGACTGCTGCTAACTGTTTGAAAATTTGTGGTGGTAATCCTTTCATTAGCATGGTTCGGTAGACTACTCCTGTGATGCCCGCTTTCACATTTAGGGTATCATATTCCATGACCATATCTTGAATATTTGCGGCATATTGTACTTCCATAATTGCTTTGTACACAGTTTCTTGTTGAAAGCAATTATGGAATCTGACATATATTGCCGCTTGGTATCCTGACCAGCTTCGTTCGTACTGTTCCGCACTAGCTTCTGTTTCCCATTGCATGTGCCCTACCAACGCGTGATTTTCTAGTCGGTCTCTGCAATATTGCAGCTTAATTCCTGGTCTAGAGAACAGGTGTGGTTGATCCGCAATGCATGTTTCAATGCTTATCCACCAGACATCGAAGTCCTCCGTGCTTGATCCCAAAAATTTGCGGGGTGAGTTATTTTCATTCGGAAGTCCTTTGGTCGACTTGCTACGGGTGCTTGGGTTCTTGACCTCGACCTTCATCTTCTAGAGCTTGAATGACTAGGAGGATTTGATGGTGATGGTGGTGGTAGTGGGTCCCCTCCAGTACCTCTTGGTGGTGGTGTCAGATCTCTATTTCCACTTGGCCCCGGCTCTGGGTCTGGATCTGGAAATGCTGTGTCCGTTCCCGATCCACCTCTAAGTCCTGTCCTGGGAGCAACGTCTGAGTCTGTTATTGGAAATATACATCCGTTTCTCTCCTCTGTTCTCATTCGCCATCGTTGTACTCTTCCAGTCTGGCCTCTTCTGTCCGGTGTTGTGGTTGATAGCTTGGCTTCTGCTACCGCTTCTGTTAGGCCGGTGGTCTGATCTGCAATCTCATCGACTCTTCTCATTATAGTGCGCAGATCTTCATCGTTGGGTGTTTCTTCCCTTACGAATTTTTCTAATGTGACTAATCGCTTTTGCCAGGTGTTGTGTGAGACTGTTAACGCAGCTTGTTTATTTTTATTTGGTTTTGTTCTGTTTCGCAGGTTTCAACTCTTTCTTTCAATTTGTTGAATTCCTCAGTTGCTCCTGCAATGATTTGTTGAGACTGCTCCTGGATAGCGTCAATTCCTGTTCTTGCCTCCTTGAATACGAAATCAAGTGCCCGTATTTGCTGGCCGTGTCCCTCAAGGACTTGGACTCCTATTATTCTGTTGGTTTTGACCTGCTGGGCAAAGATTGCGCAGTCTCGTCATACATTGTCGAACTCGACCTCGATCACTTCCACTTCGTTGTTGCCACAGTTGATGAGATTCTGTACCTCTTAGTCCAGGTGCGTCACTGATGCCTGGATGTTGTCTATCATCTCGGTGTCCTCTGAGTTGGCAGCTTCCTGATATTGTCGCTGGGACTTCTGGTAGTGATCCTGTATCCTCTGGACCCATTCTGGCATGGGCCAGGATGCTGATACGGTCAGCTTGGTGACTGCAATAGACCTGGGAGCCAATCGTCCCGCTCTGAAGGTTCGTCGGTGCCTGGGAGTTGCCATTATGGAATTGTTGAGATGGGAACATGAATGGTCCCGAAAGTTTTGCTCTGTCTAGTGCTGTGATTGCTAATTGTTGGGTGTGACGGCAGCTTTTATACTTGTTGTTATGATATTTTGGACAGTGTTCTGGGCAACACTGTAAGGTGTAGCTATTGTTGTCTCTTTGAATTTTCGCAGCACAGCAGGCTTTGGTATTGCACAGTTCACAGCTCAGGAACTTGGTATTTCGGATGACGTCCGAAATATTATACTGTTACATGGGTACTCCTGCGTGTGTAGAGGCAGACCGATATTGCTGTACTCGATGTTGATAAAGTCAGATTTTGATGACTAAGACGAAGCTGAAGAAGTGGAACTCTATGGTAGTTGGTCGTAGTCGTTGAGGTGAGTGCAGATATACTGGTATCCGCAGGGTACAGCCGCTACCTTAAAAATTGTAAGAGTCTTGAAGGTAGTCTTCTGAAGACTCATTGTAGGTTACATGCGAGGGGTACTCGCCAGTTTCACAAAAGTGGAAATAATCGTCCACTAAATTGTTGTATTGCAAAAACTCAAACAAAAAGTCAAGGTGGGCGTCAGTTTGACAATACGAGTGTAGGTAGGCAGTGTTGTAGATAATAATATCTTCACGTGTGTATTGGGACATGAATACAGAATATTCTCAAGGTAAAAACTTAATAATATTTCAGGTGGTTTTCTGCTGTTGTTGTTCTGACTGTGGATTGCTGCTAGAGCTTGATCGTTGTGAATAAACCTTGGGTTTATTTGGTCTTTATATATGTGAGTATTTCCACGTCAGAGGTATATTAGTAAGGCATGACCGTACTGTTCTAACACGGTGATATATGTGTATAGTACTATCTCGATAACACATAATTCCACCGAGGTGGGTGTTCACACGATAACCGATTGTTGCTATAGAGCTGATTTTGGTAGTTGGTTCTGGAGAGTTCCGTTTGACAACGTGTGGTTTGCTTATGCTCTCACCAGGCATTCCAAAGGTTATCCTGCATTCATGGTGACTTTGCTGACGCACATATCAGACTATTTACTTGGTATTAGTTATCTTTCGTCTGTTATGAGTGGAATAGTTATCAATGAATTGATGAGCTGCCAACCCATACTTTGCCACGTGCCTAGTATCATTGGATCTTATCCGTATTCCCCGAAGGGGGTGCCCTCTCTCAGTTATTGCAAACGCAATGTTAGGGGGATACTGCAGCTGGGTGTAACTTATCGATATTGTTGTACCGACTTATGGTAAAGGCGTATCTTAATTTTAATAATCCAACTGAAAATATGGAGTTCGATTGTGACGCGTTTACGTCGTTGTACTGTATGTATAAATACGGGCATCTATTGCAGTATGGCCCTTATTTAAAAGTCGTAACTATCTTGGAGGTAATCCTCCGATGACTCGTCAAAGGCGACTTGGGAAGGAAGTTCACCGGTATGGAAATAGTGGTAGTATTCTACCCAAAGGTTATGACGAACAAGGTATCGTGCGAGGTGTTCGTATTTGGCTCGGGTATTTGCGTGGGCGTGCAAGATGCGAGCGTAGAGAATCTTCTGATCGTCTGATACAGACATAAAAGTTTATCGATGAATATTCTTAAGGTAATTAACTTAATAATATATCAGGTGGTTTTTCCGCTGTTGTGTTCGGACTGTGGTTTGTTCGACTGTTGCTTGAATTGTTGTGTTTAAACTTGTGGGTTTGAGGTGGTCTTTTATAGGTGAGTATTTCCGCGTCAAACCATCCTGCTAAGGGGTGACGGTACTTCTCTGTAATCTATGATGTGTGTGTATAGTACTATCTCATAAACACTCAATCCACCGTAGTGGGTGTTCACATAACATCCGATCGTTGCTTCAGAGCCGATCTCGGTAGTTAGCTGTGGAGAGTTCCGTTTGACACCGTGTGGTTGCGTAAGCCCCCACCAGGAGTTCACAAAGGTTATCCTGCATGTTATGACGTTGCTGACATACATATCGGACCATTACTTCGTATTAGTTATCTTTCTTCATATTGAGTGGAATAGTGATCAATGTTTTAATGAGCTGCCAACCCATACATTGCCACATACCTAGTGTCATCGGGTCTTATCCGTCTTCCCCGAAGGGGGTGCCCTCTATCAGTTATCGTGTTGTAAACACGGCAGAGCTGGGGTTCGACAGTCTAGATTCAAGCACTTATCTTTTAGGTAGAGTTTAACTACCGGGGCGCAGTTAGCTTATCTCTTTTGCTTACTCTAGCTCTAGAGATAGCAAAGTCCCGCATACTAAGATAATATCGCTTGTCCAACCAAATCCATGAAGCTAAGCACGGGTATGGTTTGTCCCAGTATTAGCATGATAATAAAGATAACACTGGTCTGATCCGTAACGCACAGCTGATCCGAAGACCCCTGCTTGGCAGTTACATTGCTTCGGCAGTATGGTTGGTGTGTCCCATGCCTTGGCCAGTACTATGGGTTACCCCAAGATTACTGTCTGATCGAGTGTGCGTACTGTCTCCACACTGGGTAGCTATTCCCTATGCTGAGACATAGTATTGTAGCATAGACTATTATGGGGATTTCACCTGGCTATGTTGGGCCGTCTGCTAACTCATCGGTAGACATCCTCAGGGGTGTGATCTTAACCGTTAGTCATCTTTGAATAACGGCAAGCCTGGGAGACTAAGCCTGATGTACTTCATACGCATGCTAAAGGGAAACCCCTAACACGCAACTGAGCTGGGGATTGACAGTCTAGGTCCAAACACCTATCTCTTAGGTCGAATTAACTACCGGGGCAGAGTTAGCTTATCTCCGTTGACTATTTCACTCGGGAGATAGCAAAATCCCTCATACTAGGATAATATCATTCGTCCGACTATCTTGGGGAACTGTGTTTAGTTTCCGAGTATAGTTCTCATCCCAGTATTAGTTTGATATTGAGTAACACTGGTCTGATTCATAATGTACAGCTGACCCCTAGGTCGCTGTAAGGCAGTTATGTTTGCTTCAGCAGTATGGTGTGGTGTGTCCCATGCCTCAGCCAGTACTGAAGGAATCACCCCTCAGTTACTGTCAGATAGAGCGTACGTATTGTCTTCGCATGGGTAGCTACCCCTTTTGCTAAGACACAGTATTGAAGCTTAGAATATCATAGGGGTTTTACCTGGCAATGTTGGGCCTTCCACTTACTCATTAGTTAGACATCCTCAGGGGTGTGTCTTCGACCATTGATACAAGGTATTGTGGGTGAACCTGGGAGAATAAACCTAATGTACCTCATACGCATGATAAGGTAAAACCCCTAACATTGTCGGGCGATGAAGAATCACATGCACAGCCGGGGGGAATATGTCTCTCTGTCCAGCCAGGTTGTGACCGCTGCATCATATTATAGTCTGGCGATATGGACCGACGGGAGATGGTTGAAGTTGTGCGAGCGACAAGTAGAGTTGTTGTTGGCCCGAGTTGCCGACTTGGACTCTGTTGCCCTTTCCCTGCCATGATTTCCGAGAATCTGGCGATAGTCACATCTGAGCCTTGGGTGCTAGGACGTTCACTTTCTTCCAAAGGATCCACAAGGGCCCCATAGAACGACCTTGGTAGACGAGCTGGATTGTTCGGGCAACTTGGTAGAACGGCACGCCATAGGTCATTCAATATCCTGTTATTAAGTTGCGTGACTCCCCATCTCACTCCCTGATGCCAATCGAAGTTGTTGTACAAATGCTGATACTCCATCCCAACTCCAGCTACACTGATATCGATTGGGACCCCAGATTCGTCAAGTTTGAGGCCCTGCTCAGGGAGGAGAATCCCGAAATGAATGCTGGTAGAACCATGGGCAGGAGGTGTGTGAGCAACACGTGAGGTCGTCGGGATGTTGCTAGTAGTTGAAGCCTCGGTGTTGTCGTCTGGAATCCCTATACCCGCCGGGATTTGTTAGAGTATATTGTGTCGGCCAGGCATGTTCCCGGTGTGGGCAGCAGGCCACGACAGGCCAGCGAAATCCCTTGATGTCCTTAATTTATCTCTGATATCTCCCCGAAAGTCCTTCAAGCTAGCCACCAACGACATCCCTCCGGTGTTGCTTTGCGTTGTCCAAACAACTAACAAAATTGGTTGAAATATTTCGAGGTCTCGGCATCCAAATAAATAATCTCCCATTGGAGCCCGAGCCATGTTTCGCAGCTTTCGAGTTCGGCATCATAGTGCATAGTCAGGAATGCAATGTGGGCATGTATGTTCTGTAAAGCCCGAGAGCTTAGTTTGTTCAGCTTCAGTGTTGCCTTGTAGCTATCTGTGGACGGTTGCTGCTTGCGCGCCATTGAGCTGACAACTTGAGGAGTTGGTCTGACAATGATTAGTGATTGATTAATTTATATGAATGGGCATGGGAAGGATTGACTTAGATTATAGTATAGATAAGGAGGGTTGGTGAAAGAACTTCAAGGATTGATCTAACAATAATTAGCGATGGATTGATTATACCGACGTGCATGAAAAAGAATAGTACCTGATATTGGCCAAACAACCTTTTATGTTGTTGAGTAGATGTGCTGAAGTCATAATTGGTTTATGGGTAGTCACGTGATGGAATACAGACTCGGAGATGGTAGATATCGCCGGAGAGATTACGAGTGAAGCTTAAAGAAGATGGAGGAAATTGGGCGAGCGCCCGAGGGCGGTGCCATTATATATCAAAATTGTTTCGCAGAAGCAAGTTGTGATTCAACAGGTACAATGTTTGATCATGCTGAACCAATGGTTTGTATCCAACCCATCATCACATAAATTTTAAGTTGGACCATATGAAAACGTTGCATTGTGTTTAAAACGCTACAAATAGTTCACTTCAACCTTCCCAGTTCTTAGGGCAACTTTTTGCATTGTCAAGAGTGATTGAGTGTCTAAGTTCGAGGTTGATTTCAGATAATGGTTTGATATCTTCCTTCATCAAAACCAAGCATAACAAATGACACTAACCTCACTGTTTCACAACCCACCATGCTCCAAAGACGTTGCAATCAGCAGGATGTAAATATTCATGAATTTACATTGTTGTGACAACTCTATGAGTTGTTTTATCAGTTGGAAGGCCTTCTGATTTGGCTACAAACACTAAATCTCACCCATTTGTATATATTTTGGCAGCAACTTGCAGGGTTGCTGCAGCACCTTGAAGCATTGTCACATAGACTTTCTATTAAATATATTACCTAACCATATGCCGAAATCATCAAATCAAATTAGCTTCTTCCAAGAACTCCATCCAGAAATCAAGAATCGTGCTGCCAACTCCGGAAAATGCTAGCCCAGTCAGTAGGGTCTACTGAGCTGGCGATATGCTCTCGAATACATACAAATGCCAATGAAAACCATGACTCCGACTAATGCTTGCAATGAAAAAACAACCTGGTAAATTGTGAGTACCACTTCGACACTCCTGCATAAGTACTCCTCACCTATTCACGTTCCGAAGACTTCTGCTGGCAAATTCAGATGCTTTTTGACTCCCGCTCGTTTGGCTTTGACGCGTTGACATCTCGTGGAGTTGCTGCAAACTTCTTACACATAGTCGGTATTTCGCATGTTGGCATATCGTACATCGAGCAACTTTCGTTTGACGCTGTGAGCAGTCATCATGATGGAGATGTCTAGAGTATGTACTCCTTTTTTGTTTCAAGCACTGAAACGACTTCAGTTGCCATGGCAACCATCAAAGACTCTTAGAAACTCAGGCACGGCATTTTGTACTCATCGACTCATTGATTGACTGTTTGAGAACAGCCATCCATCCATCGATCTTAGAGTTTTCAATACACCCATTATTCAACCATCGATTATAAGATATTCACTCTCAACTACATACAAAATCGTATCAACCACATCTAAAGTTGCCAATGTCATCAACTAAGAAGCGAAATGTCGGAATGTTCATTTGCAAGGTTTGTGGCAAGTGTTTCAACTCTGATCCCAGGAGGACTGAATACATGGAGAACAATCATGCCCAAGAGCAGAATGCAATAATACGAGCAGCTTTAAACTTTACCTCAAGATCACATCCAAGTTTATCTATCAATGATAACACGTGGAAGCGAAACGTCCAGAGTTGCACGAGCAATGAGGATAATCGAAACCCACCTACTTTCTTTTGGAACCATGATCCCGTGCCAGATACACTCAATTACCTACCATCACTATCACCAGAGCCTTCAGCACCTGCAGAATCCGTACCAGTAACACATGCTTTCCGAAATGCTGGTCTGCCACTGCACTATATTCCCACCAAGACCGAAGACAACTCCACACATGGTCATGCCAACCCTTGGAATCTGTTTTCCGATGCTACTGTGTTTTGCCTTGCGGAGATATTGACTGTGCACAGAGCGACGTCAAGTCTGATTGATAATTTGTCAAAGAATGACGCAGGGCTCCAACAGTTGATCAAACAATCTCTGAAGTCGACACACATTCTCCATCAGATGATCGACCTAATGTCTGATGGCCTTGGCCATTCATCATGGATGAATCAAACGACCAATTTCATATTGAATGAGAGCCACCCTAAGCCAATTGAGTTTTACTCCCGGGATATCTTATTATGCGCCAAATGGCTTTTGCGTCAAAAGGCATATGAGCAGGATCCAGTATATGCTCCTGAGTGTCGTTTCAGCAATGATGGGCGTCGTCTATACAATGAGATACACACAGCAGACTGGTGGTGGGAAACCCAGGTATGTCAATTGCGTGGAGAATTAATCGAATGGTTCTGACAACATTTAGAATTGTCCCCCAGAAGGCGAAACTGTTGTTCCCCTGATCTTCTTCTCCGATTCAACACATCTCACAAATTACTCCGGTGATAAGAAAGCATGGCCCGTATATATGACCATTGGCAACCTCACTAGCACTGAACGGATAAAACCAACAACTCACAGCGTTGTCCTGGTAGCACTTCTGCCATAGCCATTGAAATTATGTGATATCCTTGCTCCATAAACGGCCTGCCAACGAGCTTATGATTAACTTGTCATGCAGAGTGTTCTTGACTACTTGCTGCGGCCTCTGACTAACATGCAAAATTGTAAGTTCACCGCTTATTCTGCCGACAGTCATTACCAGTGATGCCATACATTTCTGTTTGGATGGATTGCCGACTATCCAGAGCATACGGTACTGCAAAATCATGGATATGGATCATATCCTTGGTGTGAAGTTAAAAAGAAGAAATTGGGCAGGTATATTGACATACCGGTGGCACTCTGCGATCATAACATTTATCAAGCATTGTACCTAGTTGCCCGAGCAACCTTACACCATGCCTAAGACGCTCTAGCAAACTTGCAGAATCCCGATGATACTAGAGTTCACCAGCTTGCTGAAAGCTCCAACAATATTGATTCTTCAACCCTGCTAGTTGTGGAGCCAATTACTTACAACCCTGTTGCGGCTGCCTCTATTCTTAGAGCGAGGGGCATCAATCATGGTGACGATATATTATGGCTCACCGGTTCAATTGTTAGCGATCTTCCAAAACCTGACCTTCTTCACACAATGGAGTTGGGCATGTTAAAACATCTTCTGGAGTGGCTCCAACAAGTCATGAAAAAGTTCAAATGACTCCCAAAATGCAATGAGCTGTGGTTGTCTGTACTGGCATACTTGACAATGACAAAACCCAAGAAATCATATAAGGAGATTAGCCAGTGGACTGCAAAGGAACGTAGAACAATGAGCCGCTATCTGCTTGTAGTCGTCACCAACGATCTACGTTGTCTGAACACCTCTGAAAAACGAATATTTGATGATGCCTATCCAATGCCCCGAGCACTCCTCGGGTTTTACCGCTACTGCCGATATCTGTCCCATGATGACAATACCTTGAATCCTATGGATGATGCTCTGCGTCGCTTTCACAACTTCAAACATGTCTTCCTGCAATATCGGGTGCACAAGAAAACAACCGAACAATCGTAATGAATTGCAGAAAGAACTCAATAAAGGAGCGAGATGCAGATATGGTCAATTATAGAAATTGCTCTGCCAACGAACGAAAACGTCAACTCAATGACTGGAACGATTGGATAAAGTCGGAAGTGGTTGATCACCTGGAGGAGGAGTCATCATTTAACTATCCAAAACGTCATCTAATGACACACTTCCAGCGATGTATCGAGCGATTCGGAGGGTTGCAACAGTGGTCTACTGAGGTTGGCGAAGCGGCTCACAAAACCCAAATCAAAGACAGGTATCGGGCCTCCAATAAGACCGGAGATGTCTATCGGCTGATTGTCGATCATTATCTCCGCTGAGATGTATTTGCAGTACGGCGAATGAACCTCAACCCAAATGGTTTCAGCAACGTTATGAGTAGGCCACGCGAGGTGGACGAGAGATATCAGACTGCTGCCACTGGCGGAGCAGTGCGGGCAGTTCTGAAGTCAAGCGACAGGTGTTGTTTGGCTCGATACAGAAGGGAGTAACTACGTTCGGAGATATTTGCAATTCATATAGTCATGACAACATTCACTACAGTTGTCTGGTCAACTCAATGTTAGCATATTTGAACGTCTCAAAGATATACATTGACATCGTAACCTGCGAATGTGCCAGACCGCCTATTCCATCCCGTTGAGATCCCTAGCGAAGAATTCAATGGCCAATGGACACATGAGAAAATTAGAGCTACTGGACAAAGGAATAGTATACGGACCACCAAGAAACGATTGGGTATGGGTGAAGATGGCCCGCCAACATCAGAGATTTCCCGAACCGGCTCATAAAGCATTGCAGGGCCCTTACCATACCAATTACTTCGTGTTTTCAAACCCCAAATTCCCAGTCATGTGTTATATTTAGCATTTGTGCTGGTGACAGAACCATTCCATGGAGAATTGCCAAATGCATCTCTTCGATGGTCAGAGTTGTTCCAGCATTGGGAGAGAATGCCTACAAGGTGCGGCTGCAGGCCACATCTGTGGCACTGCTTATCTCATACCTAAGGTTCCATCCACTTCAAAGGAGACTAACTCTGGCTGGATTGTAAATAGTTATATTGATTTGAAAACATGGAATACAATTTATCATGTGATGGAGGAGGAGTTGAACGAGGCGCTCGCTGGTGGGGGAAAAAGACTTAGGCAGCGTAAATAGTTGTTTGACAATTTCACATGTTGTACATGTGTTTGCCAAATAGATTGTTTCCATGTGCCATTTATATACGCCAAAGACTTCGCTTAGAGTTGCCAAAGCAACTCTGGGCAGTTGTGAGATAAGTCAATTGACGATGTAATTTACACTACGTATAAGGATAGTAACGGTAGATTGACTACCAATATACATAGTTGTTGTAACAACCTTGCAAGGTGCATGCACAATGGTATATAACTTGCTGACGAAATACATTGATAGAATTTCTATAATTTAGGGCTTGAACTACAGTGAGTTGTCTATGGATCAAGTGAATAGGTACGTAATTATGATACGGTGTTGCAAATAGGGCTGACCTTGCTTACAGTTGCACTAACAACTCCAAGCATTGCTACTAATATGACTATCAGCGTGGTTGCCACCTGCGTATGCTCCCAACACACGCACTGCAAAAGTCGCTTACGTAGGCGGAAATCTTTTCCTGATGTGGTTGTTTCCGTTGGATTTCGGTAAGTCGGTAATGAAGTCTACCAATATGTATACCCACTATGCAGCTGGTCGTTCTAGTGGGTGTAATAACCTGTGTTTGGTATGTCATGGACTTTTTCTTCTTTGGCATGAGTCGCAGTTGTTGCAGTAAGCCCTAATGTCGTCTTCTAACTTAGGCCAGTAGAAGTTCCTGGTAATAAGTTCTATCATTCTTTCTCTTCCAAAATATCCTGCTATCCTTGAGTCGTATTCCCATTTCAATACTTTTTTCCTAAAATCTTCTGGTACATAAAGCCTTACTTTCCATACTAACATTCGGTCCTCATCTAATCCTAATCTTTTGTCTGTGTTTTCTTTACTTTCTACCCTTTTTTCTATTTCTTGATATTCCTTATCTTTCTCAATTTCTTCCTTCCATTGTTTTTGTATCATAGTTGTTAATTTCATTATTCAGAAACCTGCTAATACTATCTCTTCTTCATTGTCTTCGAAACTTAATGTTCCTATGTTTGTCCAATATTCAGGTACTAGCAGAAGTTTGTTATTTGTTGAAACTGTACCCCCCTGTTTGGAGATGGACTCTGGGCATTGTGATAAGGCATCAGCTTTTCCGTTTTGTGAACCTTTTTGATAGACTATCTTGAAGTTGTATTGCTGTAGTGTTTCGGCCCATCTGGCTTGTCGTCTATTTAATTGGTTGGTTTCTTTAAAATATTGTAAATTCATGTGGTCGAAGTATATGATTGTCGTATGAATCGCTCCTTGTACATAGCATGGCCATTGTTTCATTGTGTAGATGATGGCTAATATTTCTTTGACATATATCTGATAGTTAATTTCCGCTGGTAAAAACTTTTTGGATATAAAGACTACTGGGTGTAGCTTGCGGTCTTCGAACCTCTGGGACAGAACTGCTCCCATTGCATACTCTGATGCATTGGTGTCTATTATCACCGGTCGATCTTCTTCATAATATCCGAGGATAGGAGTGTTTTCTTGAGAAAATAGTATATATATCATGTAATAGGCTGCATTCTGAGCTTCACCAAAAACAAAGTTTTTTCTGTCTCCTTTGAACGTATCTGTGATGGGGGCGACAATTTCTGCATATCCTTTGATGAATGTTCAGTATACGTTCCAGAGTCCTGATAGAATCTGAACTTCTTTTTGTATTTTCGGCATTGGCCAACTGGTTACTGCTGTGCTTCTGCTCGGTGCCATTTTTAACCCTTTTCTGCTGACAAGGAAACCTAGAAACTCGACTTCTTGTTGATTGAATTTGCACTTGTCAATTTCAACCACCAATTTGTCGTTTTGGATGACTTGCAGTATTTTTCTGACATACTTGTGATGTTTCTTCTTGGTTTCTTTGGTAGCTATCATGACATCGTCAATATAACAGACTGTAACATTGTCGTCTTTTCCTAGGAATGGTTGCAGAATTCGGTTTATCCATCTCTGAAAAGTCGCGGGTGCATTGGTCAATCCAAATGGCATCACCGTAGATTCGTAAGAACTGAACTTTGTTCTAAAGGCTGCTTTCCATTTGTGTCCTTTTGCCATTCTCATTCAGTGATATTCTGATGTCATATCAAGCATAGTTATGTATGTAGCTCTTTTCATTCTATTTTGTAATTTGTTCAATGATGGTAGGGCTGTTTTGTCTTTGATCGTTAAATCGTTGAGACGTCAATAGTCTACACAAAGACGCAGACCTTGGCCATTGGGTTTTGGTACAAATAAAATAGGGCTGCCTGCTTGTCCTTGAAATGGTTGTATTTTTTCTTTTGTATTATTTTGAGGTTGTATTCTTGAAGTAGCCTTTCTTCTTCTCTTGACAGTTGATATATAGGTCCTACTTTTACTTGATCATCTGTTGTTTTCAGGTTTATTTTGTGATTGTGGGGTCTATGCTTTGGTAGTTTCTCAGATTTGTGTGGATTGAACAAGAGTAGCTATTTGTAATACTGCAGTGGAAGTTTTTGGGCTTGTTGTTTTGTTGCACCAACTATTACTGATCGAATATTGATTGGATTGCTTTGAAACACCACTTTGTCGTCGTAAGTGATTTTCCATTCTGGATGTTGCTTGCCGTGTCCATAGCACCTGCTACTGTATTCTGTAAAATGAAGGTGGCCGTAGGTTGTTCCTTGTGCTTTATGTTTCTGCTGATACCATGCTGGTGTTAAAACGTTGTAGCTTGCTTGTATTTTGACAACTTCAAAAGTTTCGAGTGATTGATGATTTCCGAATGCTAATCCTACTGGGATAGTATATAATCCTGGGAGACTTACCTCATTTCCCCCAAAATCTTTTGCTCCAATTGCGTTTTTCCTTTACACCACAGGTATGTGAAATGCCTTCGCAGTTTCCAGTGATATCGTACAGGATGTAGATCCTAAATCGAACATTGCATGAATGGAGAATTGCTTGCTTGTTTCTGTGCCAATGTCATAGTCTATAAAATACCTATAGATTGGTCTTTTGCTGATCCATGTTTGTGGTATTTTGTGTAACTTTTTAACTGTATAAAACACGAAGTCATCGCTTGTGTTTTGTCACTTGTTTAAGATGCTTTCCTCCATAGAATGTTGTTTGTGTTTTGTAGCCATCCTTTCGTCAATGGCTGGGCCATAACTGGTCCTTGTTAGTAAATAGGGGGTTTTTTGTATCTGTATAATATTCGAATACGCAACTACCGTCCAGTAGTTTGATCTCTCCCGGAATCCTCATGGTTGCGACCGGTAACTATATAATGGCTTTCCCCTGCCTAATCACCCAAATCCTTTGCGTATTGTTCTGCACTTTTTGTTTCCTAATTATTAGTCTGAAGAATTTTCCTCTAGATTCCACCACTCTTCTGCTACATCTTTACTGCTGTCTTCAGTTGGTAATTCCCCTCCTGAGGTTGGGACTTGTACCTCTTGTATTTGATCACTGTCAATTTTGTAATCGTCAATCGGGTTGTCTTCCAACTAATTGAATCCTCATACTTTCAACTGTTGATAGGTCTTAGGTTTTCCAAAATCCGCTGTTTCGCTGGTGGCCCTGAGGCTTTGAAAACATTTCATTATTCCATGGACTCCTTTCTGATCCGAAGGCCAAGCACATCTCAAATATTCTTTGCTTTCCTTTCTTCTCTCTATTTCCTCCTTAGAAACCCCTTCTATCATTTGAGCAGAGGTTTTTCCTTCTGGACTCTTGAAACCTCGCGGTGTCTCTTTTGACCTATTCTGAGTCCTATTCGTTCTTCCTTGTAATCTGTTGTTGTCACGGTTGTGTCGAGTGAGGATCGAAGAAGGAATGAGGATCGATGAAGGGAAAAGGGAATACGAAGGGAATCAGGTTTGGTTGGAAAGAATCAGGTTTCGGTTGGTTGGAATCAGGTATTGTTGGAAGGAATCAGGTTTGGTTGGTTGCGTTGTAAATATGGCGTGATGGTTATGGCGTAGGCCGCGGACTGAAAGGGTTGCGTACATAGTTGGGTGGAGTTAGGATGTATTTTGGAACGAGTGAGCAAAGGTGACGACGGTCGCGTTAACTGTATATAAGGATGCTGGATTTGCGGAGGATAGGTTTGTTCTTCACTCGTTCTCTAGTCTACAAAACAATCAATAGCTTCGGCACCAACCTTTGTTCACTTCTGTGATTCCGGATTTCGAGTCTCTTGCTGTTACGCAGTACCCGCGATCACTGCACCACCGCACAATACCTCTGTCTTAGTTTGGTTTTTATAACCCCTAGAACTCCGAGCCTTGAACCCTTGACAGAAGAACGAGTCTATAATCGATTCTACTGGTTATATTTAGTATATGTGCCGCTACTCTCATCGAAGCGGTTGTTACTTTTGCCATAGACCCTGCAACTCCCTTTGCTCCGTGTTTAAATCAGTTGGAAACTTCGAAAATAAGCTCACAGTACACAGCTTTTGGAGACACTCCTGCGTTGTGTGCCTGTGGAAACATCGACGAGAAGGATCCACGCTGTTTTAGATGCCAGCATACGACAGCAACAAACCTCAACAATCCCGAATCAATTTCCTCGACCTAGCTGGTCGAACCCTCAACCTCTTCGAACAAGAACCCCTGAACGCCTTTGATAGCATCGACGCTATCCTCAACGAATCCGAGGAACCTTTGGAAGCATACTTCTGGGACGAACCACAAGCGGTATCTCCTTGGAATAGCTACTGGACAGAAGCAGCAAGCAACGGAGGAGGCCTCCAAATCGACGACGCAGTATTCAAAAACTTCTGGACCAAGTACTACGGTCTTCACGTCGATTGCCAAAACGAAGAACCGTGCTACTGCGAACATAACTGCGGAGGAACACATACAACAATCGGTAGAGCAGCAGAAGCTCAATCAACGATATCAGAATCTACGATCAAGGCAACACAGAAGGACATAGAAAGCCAAATCTCGTGGGCAGATTACAACGAACGAAAGGCGAACAAGGGAAAGGGAGTTGACCGCGAGTTACATCCGGCTCCTTTACCAACCCCGCTAATCATCGTAACAACACCCAGTAAACACGAAGTGTTCTTCTGGTAGATGGTCAACCGTTTCTAGAAGCAGAAATCGAAGCGGCAGTTCAACAAATTCAAAACAACATAGACAAAGTCAGAGACTGTTTGTCAGAACATCGCCTCCTCACGGCCGCCTCCCTACATCATCAGAAAGATGTCCGGAAATCTTCACGATCAACTCGCGATGTCACGTTGACCGGAGCCTTACAGATGGAGCTGGAAATCGTGGCAACAAAAATACAGAAGTTATGAGCGAAGCTCAGCTCAGGGAGCACATCGGGGACATCAACAAAGGGCTGAAAGCAATAAGCCAACTACCAACGACCAGCAGACTGAACGAATTGCTCAAGGAACAGCAATCTGTGAAGAATGCGGAAGTACGAATATCGGAATTGTTGGCAGAAGGAGAAAAAGTCGTCCAGGAAG
>WHVE01001042.1:0-35316 GCA_015178995.1 Trichophaea hybrida
CCCTGCGTGTTCCGATTTCGATTTCTCAGGGTCAAATCCATTCCTCCCTCCAACTGAGTTTCCACCATTCTGTTGGACAAGGCTTGCTGCAATTCTTGTGCCAAGGCACCCCTAATCTGTTCCGAGTGGGCTCCGAGGCAACCTATCAGAGTGGCAGGGATGATTTCGAGACGAGGCTTCTGCCTGGGAGTGCTTTCGATGGAGGACAGAGGAGACAGGTCGGGCTCTGACTCTGACATTTTCTGATCGTCAACTTTTTCACCCTCTGCCACTATCCTCACCGTGGATGGTTCTAGGTGAATTTCCACATAATCCATGTAGGAACTTGCCATCGTTCCTGGCATGCTGGGCATGTCATAGATGTGTCTCGTGTTTCCAAGTGCGCTGTTTTGTGACGGATTTTCCTAATTGTCGATCTGGCAATTTTGAGAGGGCATGCTTGCCATGATAATGCGTACGTTGCGGGGGATTGGGAGATTCAGGACTTCATCTCTGTCGTGGGGTTGATAAGTGGGAACTTGAGTATGAAAGGACCCATAATCGGTAGACGCTTGGGAGGCCAAGGAGGCATTAAGATTCCCCAAAAAGGCCATGTTTTTTGCGCTTCTAAAGACTATTCTAGCAGAATAGCTGAACTCCGAAGCCTAAGAGTTCTGAAGATAATCGATTTGATTGGATGAAAGGTGGCTTGGCGAAACCAAGCGGAGGTGTGGGTGTGTTGTGTGGTGTGTGTGCAGTGCCGCGTGAGGCTAGTCGCATTCAGAAGGGCTTATTGTCCAATTACCCTCGGCCATTATCGCATCGGAATCGCTGGATTTTGAAGTCTCTAGCATCAACCCTATTCTGGAAATGTTGATATGCAAAGATGCAGGTTGCTTACTTCTTGTCCGGAAGTAAGTAGACAGTTGTCCAGCGTGTGGAGTCATCCATAAAGAGAATATAGTGCAAGTGACCTGCTTTCGTTGGAGTGCCAAAAGGGCCGCAGGTGTCGGAGTGTACGAGTTCGACAGGCTTGGTTGTTCGAAGGACTTCGGTACGAATAAACTTTTGTTTGTGTTTCGCCTAGGTGCAGTTGGGAGTCGAAATTATCGGAACCATCGATAAGGGTTTTCATGGCTGCAGGGTGCAGATGGGCCGAATCGGCGATGCCATAGTCGGGAGGTGATTTTGTTAATTGGTTCGGAAGTTGTGTTTAGAGGTGAGGGAGTAGTTACGGGGCTTATGGTCGTGGAGAAAATCGTAGGCTGACTTTTGGCAGTTTCGGAGGTGAAAGCTTCGGCTTGAGTTTGGAGAATATAATGGTCTCCGACTCGATTGGCAGTGAGGGTGATTGAGTTCAAAGATATAGAGCAGACGCCACATCGAAAGGTAGTGGTGTAATTTGATCGGTCGAGCTGGTTGATTGAAAGCAAAGATAGACAATAAGTAGGTATATAGAGAACTTTTAGGGGTAAAGAAGTCGATCTCTGTGATATGTCAACAAGGCCATGATGGGTGGTTATTACCATCGTTTCATCTCCGAATTGGAGATGGCAATTTTTGTATGAAATAAAGGAGCTGCGATCGTTGCACATGTAATGAGAAGCTCATGGATCGACTACCCAGGTTGTCGAAGCTGCTGCTAATAGGAGTGCGTGGGCGTATGTTGTGAAGAGGGCAATGGATGCGGTATGGCCAATGGTGGCTTGGAGATGACCGCCATCAGTCTTATCATTGTTATCGGATAGTCAAAAGAGGCCTCCTTCTCTGGCGGAGATACCGTGCTGGGCCAGTGCTACATTTACTTCAGCCGTCTTGTTGCTGTTTTGTTTGGTAATCTTAGTTTGGGCGTCGCGGCCTCGTTGACGAATATGGCATTCGGTTCTAATATGTCCTGATTTTCCGCAGTAGAAGCAGAGCCTTTCGTTATCTTTCCAGTTGAAGCCGCCACTGCCGCCGGATTTGAGTCGTTTAAGAATGCCGCAGTTTTCGGTGGTATGGTTATTTTTTGTTTTGTTTGTTTTAATCATACTGTATTCACTGTATTTAGAGTATGACAGACCCCCAATCCCCGACGCCTCCGGGCAAGCCGGCTAGATGGCGAAGCTCCCAACTGCTACCCGTCGTCCCCTCTGACAAAAGAAAGCTCAAGCAAAAATATAAAGATTGATAAGAACGAAAGAAAAGTAAAGAACCGAAAAACCGAAAGGAGAGACCACCGAATCAAAGACCTCGAAGAAACCCCACTCCTCCACTCGCTTGGGCGGGAACTTCCCGACGTCAGTGGCCGCCAGGAAGTCCATAGCCGCTTCATCGCACTTTTCCATGGAAAACAGCTCAGAGACCTGCACGTGCCGGCGCCTGCTTTCCAGCACGTTGCCTTCCCCACCGCTTTCCAGAGCTCTTTCTGCTGGTCTTTCCAACGGAGGTGGTATGGTTATTCATCCTACAGTGTGAACAAGTATACTTCTTACCGTCTTTATCCTGGTTTTCTCCTGTTTTCACTGTGGTTTTGATTATTGGCACCACGCCAGCCGCCGCGACCGCGGCCTCAGCCTCGATAGCCGCCTCGAGAGTAAAGCGATGATCCGGTGGAGGTGACTCCAATTTCGTTGGCAATGACCGTGGTTCCTTCGCCCTCCTTTAGAGCATCCATGACAGCTTCGACTGTTGGAATAGGAGTTCGATGCTGTAAGATCTTGACCATCGTAGCACACTGTTCTGGCAGTGTGGTATATATATGTGTGCGAAGTGCATCATCGGAGATGGCTTCGGTCGATCCGGCGAACTGATGGCGGAAATCTGAGAGCTTATTGAAATGATCTTGGAGTGGTTGGTCCATTTGAGGTTGAGTCGTGCGGAATTTGCGGAGAAGTGCAGTTCGACCGATGAGTGTTGTTGTATTGTCAAGGCACTCTTGAAGAGCGTGTGACATTATCTGTGGGATTCGCAGGTCCTTGAGGTAGGCTCAAACATCCAGAGAGCAGGAGAGCAGTATGGAGCTGGCGGCCTGGGCGTCTTGGTCTTCCAATCGGTATAGTCGATATCAAGTGCCAGGGGTTCGGGTTCTTCTCAGGTGACGATGTTGTATACTTTCATGGCTATGAGAATGAGGATCATGGTCTCTACCCGCGAATCATAGTTAAGATGGGTAAGCAGAGGGACGTTACCCCATGGAGTCTTATTATAGTTCGGGAGTTTGGAGGTTGCAGATGTCATCGTGAGATTTCTTGGTATTGAGTTGTAGTGTGTAGTGTGAGTTAGTGTGGTGGAGCTCTTAAATATTGTGAGATATAAATAGAGTGGAGTAGAACTTTGATGGTGGCGACCGCTGGGCTCATAACCTGTTGAAATCTATGGTGCAGAGAAAGCCTAGGTTGATTGATTCTCTGGATAGTTACAGATCTTAGATTACATACTTTAGATCTGAGATCTAAAGTATGTATATATATACAAGCAAGAACAAACTTTTGCGGAGCAGCTTTTACCAACAAGCAGTGACATTTGCCGACTGTGCGAACCTTGAGAGAAGTGAGCCTGGATGTTCCTAGAATCAATGACCCGATGACTTCTCATAGTAACAAGCACTGTTACATTCAGTGTTCCTAAGCGGCCCGGCCTCCATTCTGAAAGCCTGCGATAACGACACTACATTCACCACTGTCTATACTACAACCGATATTACTCATGGCAACGTCCTTTTGTTTATTACTACCTGGATCAACAGCTGACTTCTGTCGGATACACCGTGACAACGGCGCGGCACATGCTCCATATCCAATGACTTGACTACTATCACCGCCACTTTACATTCTTCATTCTTCATACGCCCTTATCTCCGAATCTGGCGGAAGCCACTCAAAGAACACCACCGATAAAACCGATACAATCACAACTTCCGCAACTACCACTACAATGAAACCTTCCATTTCCTTATCTACAGCCAGCTGCCATTTGAGCTTAAATAGACGGCTTCGACAACTTATACTATAGAATGCGCGATGTCTGCCTCCAGGCCAAACCCAGACGAAACATTTACTTAGAGCCTATATTTGATGGAATAAAGCGACATGTTATATTCTTTACCACTTCCCCCTATGGTTGGCATTGCTATTCGCAAATGGAAAGAGAGTGAACATTCTAACAAATGCGACATGCTGGGGTTCAATGCTGTGCAGTATGCAAATGATATATTTATCTCATCGTAGTACGGTGTCATGATGTCAGTCCAAGGCCTGCAAGCATGCCATCAGGCCGAGGCATGGATGTCATGATGCCCTACTCCACCATAAGCCCATCTCGACATGGCCGCACCGTCATGATAGACGACGTCAACGACCGCACTGTCATGACAGATGACATCGGTCAAGTAGCATATTGCAACATAGGGGATGGGATGAGCCCGGGGTGAGAGTTTATGAAGCGGGTGTGGGATTTATGGGATAACAGTGGTGTATGAGATGGAATGGGAGACGGAATGTGAGATTGCGTTGTAATTGGAATAACTGATTGCTGCTCTCAGTCCCAATGTGCAAAATCAAGAAATGAGTTCGAACGTTGAAGCCTCGAATAGAGACTTCTACTCACGCGCACGCGCTTCCGCAAGAAACTTGCCCATTCGACTTGCGTAGATACCTAGATATAGTGCCAAACTTGGAGCAGGAGAATGTGCATCATCATTAAGGCAATTCCAATTGTGCAGTTCCAACATAATAATACGAACACCTAGTATTTCCACAAATAAAGCCCCATAACAATGCGAAGAAAAAAACAACCCTAAGATTAATGGTCCAAAAGTTTCACCCCCGAGATCCGAAACCCCTCCAACGTAGACTCCAAAAACTTCATCGCCTTCTCCCACGAATCCTTCCCTCTTTTACATGGTCCCGCCTCAATATGCTGCATAAGCGAACTCAAAGTCTTAAACGCCCTTTCTTCCATATGTTTATCCTTTTCACCCAACCCAATGCTAGCCAATAAGTTCTCCGGACAATAATAAATTGGCGTCGCATGCACCGGCGAGGCGATATGCATCTGCAGCGCTTTGGATGAGAAGTTTTGTCCGCAGATGGGACAACCTTGGAGGAACGGCAGTGTTCCTAAGCGGCCCGGCCGGCCCGGCCTCCATTCTGAAAGCCTGCGCTAGCGGCGGCCCGGCCCGGCCTGGGTCAAAAGCCGCCCGGCCTGCACGAGATTTAAAAAGCTAGCATCGGCCTGCATCGGCCTGCATAAGCCTTGGTCTGGTTGATGGATGGAATACGGGGCTACGATGATTGAGTTGGATATGGTTTATGTTTCGTACTTTGGAGACTTTCTTAGTATAGGCAGCAGAGAATCTTTCGAACAAAATATTCTGTTTGGACTTAGTTCCGCCAAGAAAAGCCTGCAGGCCGCCAAGAAGCCTGCAGGCCCGGCGCGGCCCTCATTTGAAAGCCGCCGCTAAGGCCGGCCTAGCTGCTTAGGAACAGTGTTCCGAAGCGGTCAGTCCGGTCAGATCTGAGCATGATCTGTGCCGGTCTGTGCCAAGGCCGGCCACAAAAATTTCGACCCAGGCCGGCCGCCAATCTGGCAGATTTGATCTGACCGTGTTGAGACGAGAGAATACTGGAGGAGAGAAGAAGAAGAGAATGAATTGTCTGAATTGTCTGTCGATACAAGAGAAAGAAAAACAGTA
Source organism: Trichophaea hybrida (assembly GCA_015178995.1). Lineage (NCBI taxonomy): Eukaryota > Fungi > Ascomycota > Pezizomycetes > Pezizales > Pyronemataceae > Trichophaea > Trichophaea hybrida. The sequence continues at coordinate 5,654 of WHVE01001042.1, forward strand.
GACTTATATATGAAAGATAGTGAAGGAAAACTCCATGCCGACTGCCAAAGCCGAAGCCGAGTATCAGTGCCGAGCCCAGCTCTTCAGCGTGGAGGTACGCGAGGTCAATGGGGGCAGGCGAGGCTGGTGGGGGCAGGCGAGGTCAATGGGGGCAGGCGAGGTCAATGGGGGCAGGCGAGGCTAGTGGGGGCAGGCGAGGCCAATGGGGGCAGTATGCCACCGGCCTCATGTCCGAGCCCACCAGCATCGAAGACTAAGAAAGCCACCGGGCCAAATCCCTAGTCAACAGACCGGACTGCAGATATCTGGCGGCCGATGGTGCTACTAGCTAATGCAAAACATTGTGGTTCAAAATCTTTAAAAAAATAAAAGAAACTCGTTAACTACAAATATTGTTAACCATCAATGTGACAATGTCCTCCATCACTATGTCTCTAACCCAAACACAGCCACTTCTTATGCTCAAATATGGACTTGCCGCTTCTCCAAGGCCTTGAGCAGTTCATCCACCTCACGGACCTCATCGACTCAGTTTCCTAGTAACTATCAGTGTAATCAAAGTTCTCATGAGTGGTAAACTCATCAAAGTTCTCATCTGGAACAGTGCTAGCAAAGAACATATTGCAGTGAATCGATGAGCAGTGTTAATTTCTTGATGAAAACCAAATCCTGCTGGGGAATCGCCAGGCTTTTTATTCCGTATCCAAAATACGTTGGTGTACTTAAAACCGCCAGATTCGGCAGATATTGGCAGCTATATGCAGGCTAGCGAAGGTCTATACAGGCTGAAGAGGGTCTTCAATGCAGACCAACGCAGACATATGCAGATATAAGCAGTAATAGTGTGCTTCACAGCAACTATTTGTTTAACCTTGCCCAATCTAAAGATTCATGTAGGCTTCTGCAGATTTATGCAGGCTTCTGCAGGCCACGTAATATCCCACGCAAATCTGTACATATCTGCAGGTCGGCCCAGGTTTCATGGGCGATGGCCTGGGCCGGCCCAGGTCAGTGGCGGCCGTCATTTGGGTGGCCTGTATCTGACCGGTCTACGGATCTGCAGTCCGGCCGGCGGCCGGCCTGACCGCTTCGGAACACTGCTTAGGAACACTGAGGAACGGCAGCTGAGGTTCGGTGTCTTTGGTCGTTGGATTAAACATGTTTATTGTGTTCACTGCGGTTCTAGATAGCGTCGGGGGCGAGTTCCAAGTAGGTTTCGGCTCTAGGATATCACCCAATTCGTAATCCAGTTTCAATTCGTAATCTGGATCCTCCTCCTCTTCTACAGCCAGAGGTTGTTCCAATAGTGAATTGATCGATCTAAATTGGGCATCGAAAGCTCCTGTCAATTGTCCCCCCACGGCTGGCGCCGGAATACCTTTGATATTGATGGCGCCGGTCACCTCACGGCTTCTCACCAGCGCATCGATGGATTCGCGATTCAGCTTCGAAACGCAGGCTCCGCTTCCTAGGTGCATAAGCATCTATGTCAACGTTTTGAACCTCCTGTCGCAGGTTTGACCACCGAGGCATTTGATTGGTTGTAGTTATCAGAGGCAATATGTCGGTTCAGCTCTTTAAGGGTTCGGAAGGTAAGGTTGCACGGATCGCAAGCAAACGATTTCATATCTTTTCTTATAAAACAACCTCCCCTGATGTGCGCTAAAATCTGGTTGTTGCTCGGAAAGCTCGTGTCGCAGTTCGTGCAATGAAAGCCACTGGGGCGAAATGGATCGTCCTTAGTGCGGATGTGAATATCCATGCCGCCAGCGGTACAAAAGCTTTGTTTGCATTCTTTACAATAGAGTCCCTTTTTGTTTGTTTGTTTTAATCCTACTGTATTCACTCTATTTAGAGTATGGCAGACCCCTAATCCCCGACGACTCCGAGCAAGCCGGTTAGATGGCGAAGCTCCGCAACTGCTACCCGTCGTCCCCTCTGACAGAAGAAAGCAAAAGCAAAAAGTAAAAAGATTGATCAGAACACAAGAAAAGAGAATAACCACAAAGCAAGACCACCGAACCAAAGACCCCCGAATAACCTCACTCCTCCACTCGCTTGGGCGGGAACTTCGCGGCGTCAGTAGCCACCAGGAAGTCCATCACCGCTTGATCGCATTTTTCCATGGAAAAACAGATCAGAGACCTGCACGTGCCGGCATCTGCCCGCTTTCCAGCCCCACTGCTTTCCAGAGCCCTTTCTGCTGGTCTTTCCACCGGGTGTTGCCAGCGTTGGAGGATGTAATTCTCTCGCTGACCAGATTTTCTTTCTCCGCTATGCGAGCTTGCGAGCCAGACGAAAAAGTCTGGGGAAGAGGGGAGGATGGAAGTTAGTGAAACTTGACTTCATGGTTCGATAGACTAGACTTGGTGAAGAACGGTCTGTTGCATGGGATACAATAATAGAGACCCATTAGCTTGCAATTTTCGATGTGAATTTCCGATTGCAGATGCCTGTCCAAAGAGGACTCGATCCAAATCCGGCAGGCTTCGCAGCGGAATCCCGGACTCGGGCTCGGGCTCGGGCTCGGGGAAGCGGGCTTTGGAGTAGGCGTATGGATGGTGCTTTCCTCGGTGGGCTCGGCGAGACCGCAATTATCTGGATGCTTTTCGATCTGTTTCTGACTCAGGAAGACTTGCCCACAGGATCCACAGTGGAATTCGAAGTCGCCGGGTTCCGAGACGACTGGAGAGACTGGTTTGCATTGATGGGGTCTCGGTATTGTACCACCTTCGAAAGCAGTTCTACACTCGGGACAGTCAAGTCCAAGGGCATTGTAAGCATCCATATGTACCTGGGTTCTTTCATGAGCCCAAAAAGATTCTCCTGGAACACGCAATGTCAAACATATGTCACACTGACGAGTCTCAGAAGGCTCGTCCGGTTGTGGCGAGTCTGACTGAGGATGGGTATCGTTCTGACTGGCGGAGGTTGTAGACTCACTACCGTTGGTAACGACAGGAACCGAGACGGGCGCGTTCGATGCGACGGCGAAGTAATGCCTGCTACTTTTAGAGTGATGAATTTGTAACCCGTTTTCGGTTTTGAATATCTTGTCACATGGAGGACAATACAATCCTTTACGTTTGCAATTGTCTATGTGGGTGATGGATGTTCGATGACACTTCCAGACGGCACCCCGCTCAACGAAGACATCACATGGCATGCACCATCGAGGATTGGGATGGAAAGACGCCACGACAGGCAGGTTTAGCGTAGGTTCGTCCGAGGTTCCAACTGGCTGTGGCTGAGGGTGGGTCATGTTGTTTCGAGCACTAAGATTACTTGTCCACTTGACGGCAGGCATAGGCACAGTAACTCGTTTGGAACAGTCCAGGTCACAATGACTTTTTAGGCCATCTTTAGTGAAGAATACCCCGTCACATGCCTCGCAGTGGAGTCCTTCTCGTTTGCAGTTCTGAAAGTGGGAATAGGATTTGCGATGATCCTTTTTGGACCGCCCACGTCTCTGAACCATAATCTTACACCCTTCGCACCACGTCTGAGAAGGACTGTCGCTGGAGGGCGACATTACGGCAGCCTGTACTGAAATTCCGACCGTGGGCGTCGCGGAGGGCGGCATATCATGGTCCTCGGTAGCGACTGGTTGGAGAGATTGGGAAGATGTGTCGTTTTGGGTTTGGAGAAGCTCGGTCGTGATATAAGGCGTAGATGCGGCCTTCTTTTCGACTGTTGCTTTATGTTTCTTGCCCTCGTTGTGCGATCGATGTTCCTTGCTACTGAAGAATACCTTATTACACAGCTCGCAATAGAATCCCTTCCGTTTGCAATTCTCAATGTGGGTATCCAATTTCACATGCTCGGTCAAAGATACCCCATCGATCAAGATCATACATCCATCACACCAATGCTGACGGAGCGAACGTTTGGAGGGCGCGGGGGACGCTCCGGAAGTCGGCGCTTGTGCTAGCGTTATAATCGCGGGTCTCGTGGGCATGGAATCGTCCTCTGTGATGACGTCGTCTTGACAACGGAGATTATCGGAAGGCGATGCTGCAGCAGCCGGTGGCGTTTTGGCCATGGGTCGCATTGGGAATGATGGGGTATCACCAATGGCGACTGGCCGGAACGACCGGTAAAATGCATGATATTGGGCTCGAAGATTGGCGGAGGGTGATTCTATGACAGTCCATGCTGATACTGGAGCTGTGGCTGTCGGTCCCGAAATGGCGCCGGTAATGGTACCTGGCTGGGGTGGTTGGAAAAATGTATCCTCTTGATCTCCGGGATAATCGGGCATAGGATTGGGTTCGTCTCTATTTGCGATTGCATGTTTCCTACTTTTCATGTGCGCTTGTTGTTCCGTGTTGCCGAGAAACGCCTTGCCGCATGGGTAACAGTAGAACCCCTTCAATTTGCAGTTATCATGATGGGAGCTGGAACTCCTATGCAGCTTCATCTGCGCAGGATCTTTTGCTACACGCATCGAACATCCGTTGCACCATATGGCATCAGAACGGTAGTTGGTGGACGACGATCCCGGGCGGTTTTCTGGAGTCGCTGCGGCGGTTCCCGTGAAGGACGACATGGGTTCGTCTGGTAGCGTAGTGGGGCCGTGGCTTGATAAAAGCCGTGTTACTTCGAGTAGACTTGTACGCTTCCGCCGCTAGTATAGTCGGACCGCGATTTGTGGTGAGGGGATGTTTAGGTATGGCGATTTTAGGAGCTTATATTCAGCGAAGGGTTCGACGGTATTTGCTGTTTATCGTGAAGGTTGTACCGAGTGGTATTTCAGCGCTCCATTCTAGGTCGGAGTCATAAGTCTAGTTCGCTGCTGAGTTGTCACCGAGGGCAATGCGTTATATGAAGATTCCTAACAACTCGATGTTCTGTGATGAAATGGTGCGGGGTCAATGCAACACAGAACTGCAGGCATCCAACCGGGGGAGTCCTTGGCGTCAGGGATGGTATGGGATAGTGGGTCCGGAACAAATGCGGGAGGCTCGGGCCAGTACATAGAAGAGAGTCGTAGTTATCGAGTCATATAACCCTGTCGAGGAATCGAAATGCATGCAGCTCTGGAAATAGTATTCAATATTTATGAGTTAGCCTTGGCTTTGCTGGCAAGCTGTGAAGTCTGAAAATAGCATGTGCTGGAAATAATGCGCATCAGAAAACATTAAAAGAACAAGTAGGAAAATTATAGTACCAGAGGTCCGATAGTTTCGGTGTAATAGAATACTTACCCGTTCAAGACGAGAGGTCGGATTCCTGCATGATCACCCACCGCAGCACTAACTAGGCGATAATGTGCTTAAACAGGCACGATCAACGCTGTCAAGGCTAACCATATCACATGATGCCCGATCTAATCTAATCTCATAAACCAGACCCTCCTAGCAAAGAGCAGCGAACGTCAAAGTCTGAGCCACGAGATCATTGCAGCCTTTTCCTTGTATACTCGAGCACTCTTTCGTGGCAAACGGGCCGGTGCCTGGGCCTACGCTGGTGATCGGGTATGGGAGACGAAATCGGGCATGTTTTAGCTTGCGCACATAAATTCTAATGATTGCAGGGATTGAACATTTCCGGAGTTTCACACTCCGAAAGTACGAATCGGATCATCGCACATGCATGCATGACTTTCGTTCACCCGACCACATGCGCTTGCCATTATCGCTGACGATCTGGTTTAGTGGCTGGTGTATGACCCCGCTTTTAAGTATCTCTATTATAGCGTGCAGCTGCATGCAATTGCTGTTTGCTACGTGTGTAGCGTACACCCAATTCCTATCGACTTGCTGCTCCCAGTTTCAGCTCCCGCTACAATTAGCACCCAGATGTTGTGTAGCAATGAGTGCCCCGCTCCACTCGGCCATTTGACTCTCTGGGCGGGATTCCAATTTGCGAGTGTGAGCATTACCTGCTACTCTCTATCCGTTCTTAGAGGTTACGCATTCCATTTACATACTCTTTCTACATACTAGGTGCGGAGGCGGCTTCGCCGCCTTTAACGGGGGTTAAGGTAGTCCACAGTCACCAGCCAGCCGAGAGTGAATTGTCTCCAGTCAGCTTCGAGCTAGTCCATCGTAACCACTGGGTCAGCCTCATTTTTGATCGGCCCTATAATCGCATATTTTCTGTTCCAATTAAGTTTTTGAGTTCTCATCGTATCGCAATATGATCTATACATGAATGATGCAATTTTAGGCACTCTTTCACCTCCTGCTCTCCGATTTGCAATCCGATCAATATTCGTTGAGTCGCTGTGAAATTATGCCGTAAATCACGCCTAAATTGTGGGTTTTCCACAGTGACTCAACGAATATCGATTAGATTGCAGATCAGAGACCGGGAGGCGAAAGAGCGCCTAAAACTGCATCTTTCACATATAGATCGTATCGCGATACGATCAGAACTCAAAAACTTAATTGGAGCAAAAGAATTTGAGGCTGACCTGCTATAAATCCGGACTAAAGCCACTCTTTCAATATTGACGATGCTGTAAATCAGAGACTGGGAGGTGAAACAGTGACAACTTACACCTATTTCATATATAATTTACTTTGTGATTAGTGTGAAACTCAAAGACTTAATTCAGCTTGAATGTTTGGATTTCGCAATTTCTGGATCATGGGGCATCAAGTCAACCAATGATCATGATCTTTGCAAGAGTGTACCACCAGTTGCCCAATCATAATGCTTCGTGTGGACATTGTGGTCACATACACGTTTAATGCTTTATAATGCCTTCTTTTTTCATGGGTGAGGTCCAAATTATTTTTTTAGCATTGTCAGTTGGGACTTTTTACATATAGGCACTTATACTCTGCTGCCATATGCGATCTCCTCCAGTTATGGCGAGCAAAGAATCCCCACATTGTGTTTACCGCAGTTATACACAAACATGTAGAATTCATAATCTCAAATAAATTAATAGTACGACCCAACCATTTCTTGAAGTACACGTAGATGGTAGAATGTTCCCTTGAGTATTGGCAGTGGATGTGGTAGGACACTAGCAACCGTCATCCCTTCAGCGTCCTCAATTTTCTCCTCGGTTTGTTGTATGTCTCACAGGCATATGTAAAGTCACCGCTACAGAATGTCTTGCAGTATTCCCTCAAGCAGCTGTTTGGTGCGGCATTCATGGCTCATTTCTGGCCAGCGACATCCATATATTGAACCCCAGAATTCATCACCTGTACACTCCTTTGGCATAGTTACTCACAGTGTTCAAAACGGGCCCGGCCTACATCATCTACCTTGCTGAGATGGCAGAGTTTTCGTCATGTATGATGATGGTAAGGTACCAACAGGAGACAGTGCAAGCATGACAAAGATTCAATGGCAAAGAAGTACGTCATGACTAGATACGTCACCACACACCTACGTAGTATTTACTATTGCATATACAGGTCTCAGCCGGAGATGAGCCTCGTATGGCCGGAGACGGTGTCTTGCATGGCCGGAGATGAGCGGAGACGGAGACGGAGACGGAGCGGAGCGGAGACGGTGATGTCTCGTATGTCCGGAGATGACTGTCGACTCTGATACTGGCTGATGGCATTCAGCCAGTACTTGTACTCTCATATATATATATGGCCTTATGGCCCTCTTAGATAATATAAAATTAAGCTTCTCTAGCATCACTATTTGAACATTTACCAGTATATATGAAAGTATCTCTCTCGCTCTCAGTAGAACCATTAGTATAACAGTGATACAGTTGTGCCTAAGCTGCAATTTCAGCGAAGCATTCTTCACTTTTTGATTTCTTTCATTACTTTTCTCTTTCCTTGCTGCCTCCAAGTGTCACATGGAGCCTACCTGTACTGACCCAATCACCAGTTTCACCCTTGGCAGCTTCGATACTACTATTGCAGATGACTTTATGGAAACCTACTATCCCGATTCACAAAACAGTACCCTCAGTTCTGCATCTACCGACCTAATTGCATATACAGGTCTCAGCCGGAGATGAGCCTCGTATGGCCGGAGACGGTGTCTGGTATGGCCGGAGATGACTGTGTCTTGTATGGCCGGAGACGATGATGTCTCGTATGGCCGGAGATGACTGTTGACTCTGATACTGGCTGATGGCATTCAGCCGTACTTGTACTCTCATATATATATGGCCTTGTGGCCCTCTTAGATAGTACACAATTAAGCTTCTCTAGCATCACTATTTCAACAGACCTTCTGGCTCCCTTTGTCAAGGTTTCAAGGCTCAGAGTTATAGGGGTTATAAAAACCCACTAGGATTTGGAATCACAGGTGCGAATAGGGCAGGAGACTCAATCCAGAATCACAGAAGTGAACAAGAGTTGGTACCAAAGCTATTGTATTGTTTTGTAGACGAGAGAATGAGTGAAGAGCAAACCAATACTCCGACAAATCCTCCAGTTTATATACTGCATTTGCGATCGTCGTCACCTTAACTCACTCGTTCCAAAATACATCCTAACAGTTGCAATAGTGATACTAGAGAAGCTTAATTGTATTCTATCTATGAGGGCCATAAGACCATATATATATGGTCATACAAGCGCGAATGCGTACGTACTCATCTATGTATAGACAGTGATGTCAACCGTCCCGTCGGACGGCCGGGGACGGTGGGCCGTCCGAGATTTCCCCAGGACGGACGGGACGGCGCCAAGGCCGTCCGTCCCGTCCTTACTCCACAATGACGGCATGACGGCCGGGGACTTGCCGGGGACGGTGACTTTGCCGTCCCCGGCAGTCATCCACCGTCCCCGGCCGACATCGGGCGGTTACTGTATGAATTTAGATGACATCGAAAATAGCCCTGAGAGCGAGATACAACAGCCACCACTGGAAGTACAATCTTCAAACGAAAGAAAATCAAGCGCCAAAGTTTTGTATTGAATGATGCAAATGGGATGTAGTTCACATCCAAGGAAGGGAAACCACGCTGGCGATGCCAGCATTGTATTATATCCTTTTCCATACTTTGAGTCTCTGATCATGCTGATGATTCAGTGAAATCAACCATCCCGTCCATCCGGGATCACTCAGGACGGGGACGGACGGCTTGCCGTCGTCCGTCCTCGGGCAGGACGAAAACGGTGCCGTCTTTTTGATTGTGGACGGTGACTTCACCGTCCCCGGCCGTCTTTGCCGTCCGTCCCCGTCCACGTTCAAAACGACGGCACCGTCTCCGTCTGGCCCAAGGACGGACGGCGGCAAGCCGTCCGTCCCCGTCCTTAGTGATCCCGGACGGACGGGACGGTTGATTTCACTGTGTATAGATCCGGCTGAATACCATCACCGAGACAGTAATCTCCCAGCCATCTCCCAGCCTCCCATACGAGCCATCATCTCCGGCCATACAAAGGCTGAGATCTATTTATGCAACACTTCCCCTCTTGCTACACTCCGTAGAGCGAGTAACAAAACAAATGAAATGAAAACAAAGGAGATGAAACAAGCATACTCGTGCTGCTAGTGATTCCCATAATAGCCATCTTAAAACCCCATAAGTGAATGGGGAAAGAGTACTACCCTAGCGTGAGGATGGCCATCCATAAAACACAGAAATTCGTCTATCCAAAAGCAAAGTGAAACAACCTTAAATCCAACCTTAAATCAACCTTCCATGATGGTAGAGCTTCCGCTCGTAACTTGGTATGGATGGGAGTTTCCGCTACCAGCATATTTCTTAGCCATCGGTGATCATCAATCGTACACAGCATATCTATCATGTCAGCATCTCAGTAGGTGGTTATACTCACCATGTATTTTAAGTGCGCTTGTGCTCTTCCGAGCACTTGTATAGTGCTTCTGCATGCTTCATACAACATCGGTAATCATCATGCGGTATCAGACACATCGGTAGTCATCGGCAATTGGCATTCATCGCAAATCCGTACGAGTCGCTTTCAGGCTCTTTCCGGCTTTCACCAATGCGAAAGCGAAACCAGAAGGTGTCAGACGGAGCCAACTTTGAAAGCGCTATTACTGTAAGGACTAGAATGAGGTCGCAGGTTCTAGGAGTTTCTAGGAGCTTCCAAGTCGCCGAGTAGACTCATACACTATTAGTCACTCGCCACCCACTACTTCGCCACAACCTCGGTACTCGGCATCTCCGCAGAGCCTCCGGATTCTCATGGTATATAAATGCATCAATTCTTCCTGTAGATAGTTCAATAGACTTCATCCGCACCATAGAATTTAACAAGCGCGGCGAACTTTCAGGCTTTCCACCGGCTTTCGCTGGGTTTTTCCTTTCGTACCAGATTTTCTTTTGCATCGTTCAAACTTTCCTAGACAAGCTGCGGCGATGGCATACTAAACTCAAGGTTCACCAGAAGCTCAGGCTAACCTCCGATCTGGCTAGTCTCCGCTCGCCCTAGCATCTGAAGTTTGAGCAGCTCTAGCCAGTGGACGAATCACTAGCTAACGGATGACTTGGGTGCTCTGGCCAGATGAAAAGGGCTAGCATCTAGCCAGCAACAACGGCCAGTAGCCCGCAGACTTAGCAAGAACTTCGAAGTGTGGGCTCGACTTCATGTGCGACTGTCACCATCACCCACACCATCACCATCGCCATCACCTACACCATCGGCCGTGGCTAGGAACAAAGTATGACTGTCCGGCGGCCTCGGGGATGCGGCGAGCATGAGCCACCACACTAAATGTCATGATTTCCGGGTCACGATATAAGCACACCAATCTAACAGTTTAGCAGTTTGACTTATGCATACTCGAAGCAAACGCTATCACTTCTACATGTTGCCGGCTAATACTGTCTCCTTGCGTTATCTTTCAATCAGCTCGTGCGTATTTCGGACAAACTCTAGAAGCTTACTCTTGTAAATCCAACTCTGTTTGTTGAGAGCAAATCAGAGAGAGAGAACGTAAGTGCTGAATTGTCTAAAGTATATAGAAGAGAAAGACAAGGCTTATATATGAGAACGGGCGTCATGCCCGGTAGATGCCATATCCGGGGCCCTCCCGGAGTCATATCATACCCGGAGCCGAGCATCCGGAGCCGGATGTCGTGCTCAAGTCCGGGTGGATGGCCGGTACTCTCGGCTCGATGCCCGAGAAAGCTCCGGCCATGTCTCCGAATGACGTCGAGAGCCTCCGGGCTAAACCCCAAGCAGTGACGTCAGTCAACTTGCGTAAACACTGTTCTGAAAACTCTCTCGGTAATTACATCGGCCAGCGACAAAGGGGAAATCCAATCAACAAGAGCCCTAAAAACCACAAATACGATCAGTTAGGAAGGAAAATATGGATGGGTATGAGGTCTTCTGTGGTTCTCATTAGCCGCAGGTTGCAGTGAACATTGATATCACATAATAGCAGCTGCGAATTAAAGTTAGTTTGGGTGTCATAATTTGTCTTTGTGCTGGAGAGGGTGCCGCCAGAAAGGTGGCGTATGCCCGCCGCATCCCCGCGGGACAGTCATACTTTGAATGTTCCTAGCCACGGCCCACACCATCACCATCGCCATCACCATCACCATCACCATCATCACCACCACCGGCATTGCATGAAGCTGCAACTCCTGCACTTGCACGCGCACTCGGATACAGGCATATTTGATGGAAGCCGAGCTGTAGATTCGGCTGGTAAATCTGACTCGAAGATCTGCTTTCCCCAAGGCTAGAATCACAACCGTTGACGTTGTACCATCAATTGTATTCCTCAACACCATGGCTTTGAACATCGTGAGATTAGGTGGGATAAGCTTCGGTGGTGAGGCTCGGATATGTTCTGCCGAACCTTCGTTGTGTGAGGGTGGCAACATGCACAGCGATCTAGAGAGGATAAACTTGTTGTGCCTATTTTGAAAAAGTAACTGGAGCAAGAGAGCAGACAAGCCCTCTATATATACTGGTGCCGCCATAAAGAAAACAATCCCTGAGGCGGTGACTCTTCCTCCACAAACCCAAAAACAAAGAGTCAAACAACCAAACAGGCAAACACTTCTATAACATTCTAGATACTCGAAACAAACAGACCGACCCTACAGGATAAGCTTCGATGGTGAGACTCGAATAAGCTTCGATGGTGAGACTCGAATAAGCTTCGGTGGTGAGACTCGGATAAGCATCGGTGGTGAGACTCGGATAAGCTTCGGTGGTGAGACTAGGATAAGCTTCGGTGGCGAGATAACCTTCGGTGCCAGAGGACTAATTACCTTCAGAAGTAAGATAACGTTCAGAAGTACAATAACGTTCAGAAGTACGATAACATTCAAAAGTACATTAACCTTTGAAAGTACGATAACCTTCGGTGGCGGAATAAGCTTTGGCCGGTGCTCCGTGGGATGCTACTGTCATCCGATAAAAGGCTTGGCAAAAACAGAAACAGCGAATTAAGTCAACAACAACGACAGCAATCGACAAGCGGACACAGGCAATCGAATTTTAACCTCCAATTGACCCCGGAACAACACATTCAACGCCTCTGAACTGCTGGAGGAGGCTGGGCAGTTCAACAGCAGTGTGTGCATCTGTGAACGGATGCGATGCAACAACCAACAAGCAAGCGACAATGGCTACCCCAGAAAGAGATTGCCTCACCCAGATGACGACTGAAGTTAGAGCAAGTGATAGGAGCGACATGGACATGGGAGAAGCTGGAGACGAGTTGAGGGACAGATCTGAGGCAACTGTGACAGCAACGGCAATGACCTCCATCCCCATGGATACATCCTGCACGACTCCACTTCAGCCAATGGAGAAAAATGAGAATGATGAGAGGAGGAAGAGCGAGACTCCGGCAGCTGCTTTGGGCCCCAGGGATTGGAGGAGACGTATTGATCGAATGGTTCAGCAGCAGGACTGTGAGGTAGCACAGTTCCACTGAACAATCGCGACGATGGTGAGCATGCTGGAGGTGCAGACAGCTCTGTAGGAAACACAGTGGTGAGGAATGAGAATGTGATTGGAAGAGAGAGATGAGAAGTGGGATGCGCACCACCAGGATGATGTGCAGTGCAGTGTTCTCAACCGTCCCGTACGTCCGAGATTTCTCCAGGACGGACGGGACGGCGCCAAGGCTGACCTTCTCCGTCCTTACTCAAGACGGACGGATGTCAGCCGTCATCCACCGTCATCGGGCGGTTACTGAATATCTTTAGACTAAACCCAATGAAGCCCGAGAATGTTCTACAGGCTTCGGAATGAATGAAATCCTGGGTGCCGAGGGTGTAATCTTTGGAGAAACTAAGTAAGAGATGGTATGGATGGAGCAGATGCTCACAGATCTTGCATCACGGTCAGAATGGTAATTGAAATTATTTTGGTATAAATTTTGTTATGTGCGCTAAGACTTCTCCGTCGACGGCCGTCCTTTCCGTCCTTCTCCGTCCAGCCTCAAAAACACGGCGCCGTCTCCGTCCAGCCTCAAAAACACGGCGCCGTCTCCGTCCTGCTCTTGGACGGATGGATTCTTGCCGTCCGTCCCCGTCCTGACCAATCCCGGACGGACGGGACCAGTGTTCGAAACGCGCCCGGCCAGCCCGAGGGCTTTCAGGCGGGCTTTGGACCGGCCGGACCGGGCCGGTAATCTCAAAGCCCACGAGGCCTCGGGCTTTTTAATTAAAAGCCCGCAGGCCGTATGGGCTTTCTTCAGAACAGGTGTCAGACAAAGCTATTTTGAGCTGAATGGGTGACATGGAAGCGATTATAAGTGGTTGAGGCGAAAGGAGTGGTAGTATTACTATACAGCCAACATCATCTACCATGCTGAGATGACGGAATTGTCGTCATGTATGACGATGGTAAGGCACAAACAGGACGCAGTGCAAGCATGACAAGGATTCGATGGCAAAGAAGTACGTATGGAGAGACATACGGTACCCACATTCTCACTTCAATCAACAATGCATGGTCAATCACCAATAAGTACTATACGCTCACAGACCTCGCCCCAGAAATGCTGGCCACAGTGGCCTTACACCCAGAGATGAAGTACGAATACTTCAAGGATGAATGGAAAGACCAGCCAGCCTGGATTGAGGCAGCACGTACAAAGATAGAGAATTTATGGCAGTCCATTTACCACAATACTACTTCTACAGATTTAGGGGCACTGCCAGCGTCTTCATTATCAAGTTCTTCTCTCCCACTATGCAAACCACAGCGGGCACGGCAGAACAGTGTCAGCAAAAATACTGATCAGCTCCACCAGTTTCAAGACTCACCAGTTGAAGATGAGATTCCAGATCTCATTGCCTTCTGGCAGGCTTGCCTGATTACACCTCGCTGGTCCCAGATTGCTAGGATGGCACTCTCTATTCATTCTTTACCTGCCATGTCAGCTGAGGTTGAAAGGGTGTGCAGTAGTTCGAAGCTGCTTATTTCAGATTGCCGAAATCGCTTGTGGGATGATGTGATTTGTGCAGTTGAATGTATGAAGTCTTGGGAAAAAGCTGACATTGTGGAGTCAAATGAGGTCAGGAAGTTGGAGGAGATGCTTCGGGCATTGGAAAGACAGCCGGAGATGTTGTAAAATAAGACTATGAGGTCAGGGTTGTGAGGTATACTTTGTCATGAAATGGTCATGATCCCAACTACCCCATATCCGATTACTTCGGAACTAGGCCCTTACCTGTCAATCCTTCCGGTCAATGTATTATCCTTTAGTTTGTGTTTGACATCTCCAATTTATAGCATAGCCAGTAATGATACCATGGCTCTATGACGTTTTCAATGTGTGTGCCACCAGCGGGCGTGCATCACAACCAATCACTCGGCCCGCTAGGGCTACCGGTGTTAAACTTAGGAGTTCTAAAGTTGTCTTGTCTTATTGTCTATATACGTGGAGAATGACTTCTCTTATATACTATGGTAAGTACGGTGTCATGATGTCAGGCCGAGGCCTGCAGGCATGCCATCAGGCCGAGGCATAGACATAGGCCACCATGAGTCCATCCAGAGATGGCCACACCGTCATGATAGATGACACCCACGACTGCACGGTCATAGCAGAAGATGCCAACGACCGCACCGTCATTGCAGATGACGTCGGCCAACTAGCATATTGCAACACTTCCCCCTCTTGCTACAGTCCATGAAGCAAGAAAAAAAAAAAAAAAAAAAAAAAAATTTTAAAAAAAAATAAATTAAAATACAAGTGAATGAGCGAGCATACATGCGCTGCAAACAATTCCCATAGTAGCCTGCTTAAAACCCGGCGAAATGATCAGGGAAAGAGTACCACCGTAGCCTGAGGATGGCCATCCACAAAAACAAAGAAATCCATCGCTTCCAACCTTAAATCGACCTTAAAATCTCCTCTTCCATTTAGTCATAGCACCACTATAACCGTGCATTCATCAACTACGATAATCCCATTGCATTAGTAAACTTTTGATGTTTCTCTGTGGCTAGAGCTTTGGTGAATATGTCTGCCACATTTTCGTCCGTATGGATGTAGGAGTAGCCGATTATCTTGCGATTGTGGACATCTCGACTGGTGTGGTAGCAAACGTCGGTATGCTTCGTCCGAGCTTTGATGATTCCAGTAGTGATGTGAGCGAGAGCACCCTGGTTGTCGCAGTGAATCGGTAATGGTGCAGTTGCTGTGTCGGTATTGCCATGGATATCCTTCTGGAGTTGGAGCAACCATTTGGCTTCTCTTGAGGCCTCCAAACCGGCGATGTATACGGCTTCAAGAGTTGACATGGCAATTAGATCATGTTTTCGCGATTGCCAAGAGATGGCACCGTGGCTTGTAAGAAAAATAGGCCCGCCTTGAGATTTATGGTCTGCACTATCGTTGGCCCAATCGGAGTCGGTATATCCAGTGACTTGATCTTCGTTACCGTTAAAGTGTAGTTGAAAGTCGGCGGTGTTTTTGAGATATCAGAGGACCTCTTTGCAGCGGTCATATAGCTGGTGAATGGGTGAGAGTTGTATCGGCAAAGAGCGGCGACTGCAAACGAAATGTCGGGTCGAGTTGCAAGAGCTGCATACATTAGTGATCCGACGATTGCTTGATATTCTTTGATGTCTTTCAGCTCTTTCTCCCCCCGATCCTCGGCCAAATCCAGCTTCACATTAGGATCCATTGGAGTCATTGCACCGTGAGCACTCTGCATGTCAAATCGCTTCAGTATGGTGTTTATAAAGTCTTTCTGGCCAAGCCTCGTGCTGGTGCCGTCACGGTCTATTTCGATGCCGAGGAATTGACGTGCTGGGCCGAGATCCGTTATCTTGTATTTCTCCGAGAGCTTTGCCTTCACCTCAATCGCGGCTTTGGTTCCCTCTTCCATGTGCAAATTCAGCATCGAGATGTCGTCGACATAGAGAAGTAAGAAGATACCGTCGCCGCGAATATAAAGGTTAGGGTCAGCATGTGATTGTACAAATCCAAGAGAGAGCAGACAAGCATTGATATCTTGATGCCATAGTCCAGTGCCTGCTGAGGCCATGAGTGCTTTGCTTTAGTCTGATGACAATTGTTGGTGCGTGGGTGCCTTCTGCCAGCCTTCGGGTAGTGTCATGTAGATGTATCGTCGTCCACCTCTGGGTTGAGAAACACAGTAACTACATCCAAATGATCGATATTCCATCCACATCTCCCGACTAGAGAGATGAGATACCGAACAGTAGTTAGCTTGCCAACTGGAGCATCAGTCTCACCGAAATCAGTCTGTTCATAGCCTTTAATTCTAGGTGCGCTTTGTATCATACTGATCCGTCGGATTGTGTTTCATTTTAAAGACCCACTTAGAGCCAATCGGCTGCGTTTGCAATTGCCTTGCTTCTCGAGAGCTTATCGTGGTAAATGTGTTGTTAAGTAGGATGGATGTCGATTCCTCGTCCATGGCCTGTCTCCATTTATCTCGTTCAGGGCTTTCCATAGCCTCAGCGTATGTGAATTGATCTCCATTGATCGATGTCGATGCTAGCGCCTTTGCCATGATAAGTAATGCATTCGCTCAGATCTTGACTTGACTTCTCGTAACACGGCTGGTGGTCGGTTGAGACAGCTATTGATTTGACGTCTTGGTCATGACCTCTGCTTGGCGGTTCGCAGTTTGGGCAATTCGACGGAGACGTCAATTGTCTGTAACGGTTTCTCTCGAGTGTTGGAGAAAGTCTACATCCTCGTCAGGAGCGTCAAGATGACTTGTGTTTGAGGTCGAACCTGTTCGTGCAGGGAGCTTTCGACGCTGAGAAGCATCGGAGTTTCTAACAGTACGGCGATGAGCACCGCTTTCGCAGCCTCATCCTTTCCACCGACGTCATTTACCGTTTGGCCATGGAGAACGCCATTTCCACCCGCTTCGGCATTCTGTGTTCGGAGAAGGCTATCTGCATTGTCAATTTCTTCGACATATTCCGTTTCTTGAGGGAGCTCAAAAATGTCATTTTCGTTTCCTTGTAGGTATGAAATATGAGTGTTGCGATCCTCGTCAAAGATGACTTCCGACTGTGCTTTGACTGCCTTGATTCAGGGTCCCATATTCTCCAGACAGTAGTCGAATTATGTGTGTAGCCGACCATCATACAGGGCTTGGATTTCGGACTGAATTTGCCTTGGCGCTGTGATTCAGGAATGAGTCTGCTGACATAGCATCCGAATCATCGTAAGTGTTGTAGAGGGGCCATGTATGATATCTTGTTTCCGTCATCATCGTGGGTAGGCTTGCCAATGCATGCAGCCTCTCGTATGGCGTTTGGTATGGTGCTTTATAACCGTCGCGGTCGTCGCGCTTCGTTAAGTCTTCGTTTGGGAATCTTTGCTTGGGGTAGACTGCTGTGTTAACTGCTTCTCCCCAGAATTCGATGGGTACTTGAGAGTCTATTATCATTGCGTGGGCTTTCTCATGTGATCGTCTGGATCATTCGCTCGGCGACACCATTCTTATGGTGAGCATATGGAGAACATGGATCGTTGTAATGCCGCGCGCTACGAGGACAAATCGGAATGTCTTGTTGTCATATTCTCCACGGCCATTATCGCATCGGAATCGCTTGATTTTGTAGCCCATGGCGTCGACACGGGCCTGGAATGACTGGTACGCAGCTGTGCAAGTCTCTGCTTTCTTGTTTGGAAGCACCCAAATGGAGGTATAGCGCGTGTAATCGTTGATGAATAATATATAGTATTTGTGGCCTCCAGACCATGGAGTAGCAACGGGACCACAGACGTCGGAGTGAACCAGTTCAAATGGCTTCGTTGCCCGCCAGACCTTGACTTTAACAAACTTTTGCGTATGTTTAGCCTGGACTCATGTTGTGCACATTGATTCGTCGTGAGTGTATCCATCAATTATTGATTGCATCGCCGTTGGATGCAGGTGGGCCAGGCATCGGTGCGATATCCTTGCTTCTGCGATGGTGAGAGGTTTCTGGGTGGACTTGGAGAGTATGGCAGAGGAGGCGACTTCTTGAGCGATTTCTCTCTTTCTCTTCCTCTTTCTCTCTTTCTTGGAGATTGATATTGTCAGTGCTGCTGCCGTGAGCACACTTGCTAGAGGTATGATGTAAACGCCTCCGACACGATTTCCAGTGATAATTGATGGCGATGTCGATGTCGATATTGATATGGAGCATTTACCATTTCCAAAAGTGGCCGTATATCCAGCCGTGTCTAATTGCGTAATGGAGAGGAGAGAGAGTCGAAACGTAGGAGTGTAGAGGGCATCGACTTGGTAGCCCTGGACTATGACAGACCCGTGCTGGGTTGCCGTTACTGTGTTGTTATCTCCAAGTTCGATGAGTATTGGAGAAGGAAGTTTCTTAAATGTTTTGAAGCTGGTGCGGTCATTGCACATATGATGAGAGGCTCCCGAATCGATGACCCACACCGTTGGAGCGGTGGCTGCGGTAAGTGCAGATGCGGATGTACGATCGGCTAGTCAAAGGAGGTCACGATCTCCAGCAGTTGCAAGAGATGCCGTAGCAGTCGCCTGAGTTTTATTGACTTTAGTGCGCTGTTCCTGTGCGTGCTTGTAGTGAACACAATTAGCCCTGAAGTTTCCAGGAACACCGCATTGGAAAGCATGTCCGCTCATTATTTCCTTTTCCTTTTCCTTGTACGGAGTTTGCCTTTTCCACTTTGAGCAGATTTTCTCTTTCTGCAGTCTTCCGTTGTGTGGCTGTCTAATTTGCAGTGGGTGTATTTGAATTTGTGTTTGTCTCCTCGTCCTCCGTGTCTGTATCCTCCACGTCCGTATCCTCCAGGGCCACGACCGCGATATCTTCCGCCGGTATAGAGGGCCGAACCCGTAGCTGCATCGCCGATTTCATTGGTAAGAGCAGTCCATTCGCATATTCTTCGAGAGCAGTCATGACCTCCTGAGCTGTCGGGAGCCGGGTTCTGTCGCAAGGATTTGGATGGTCGTTTCGTATTCGTGCGTCAGGGTGGTAAAGATATGAGTTTTCATGCTTTCTTCGGATATTTGTTGGGTGGTGCCAATCAATTTCTTCCGAAAGACGATCAGTCTAGTGAAGTACTGGGTTATATTTCCTCGGTTAAGGCCGAGATGCCGCAAATCGTCGTAGGATCTGTGTTCGTCCGACTTGTGTTGCTACATTGTCAAATCGATTCTGAATGATTCCCACATTTCGACTGGATCATCAACGTCGTCAATAATGGGGAGAAGGTCATCGGAACATCCAGTATAGATGAGGGCCATCGCTTCATTGGCTCTCTCATGCCAATTTTGTTGCAGAGGGCGGAGAGCAACTCCTGTCCGACCGGGAGTAGTTCGATTCCAGTGACAATGTCGTAGGCTTTCTGTGTAATGAGGATGCGGCGCATTTTCTGCTTCCAGATTGAATAATTATTGTGAGTCAATTTGCAATGAACCCTTGGTCTGTTTTAAAATGGTGGTCATTGTGACGGCGGTGGAGTTTGCGATGCGTGGTGTTGAGTTTTAGCTCTGTTGATGCGGGTGGTTGCTGTGGCAACGAGGAGGAGCAGGGATTGTCGTCGGAAGGTTAGGGTTGTGGAGGCTCTTTGAAGATATATATAGATAAAGTAGCGGAACTTAGATAAAGTAGTAGATGGTAGCGTCTGCCGGGCTCATAACCTGTTAAACTTAAGAGTTCTAGAGTTGTCTTGCCTTATTGTCTATATACGTGGAAATGACTTCTCTTATATACTATGGTAAGTACAGTGTCATGATGTCAGGCCGAGGCATGGACATACGCCACCATAAGTCCATCCAGAGATGGCCGCACCGTCATGATAGATGACGCCAACGACCGCACCGTCATAGCAGAAGACACCAACGATCGCACCATCATGGCAGATGACGTCGGCTAACTAGCATATTGCAACATCACAATTGTTAGAATTGTAGATGATTGTAGTTGCTTGCTTCATTCATAGGCGTACTCTATCTACGCCTTTATTCATGTACATGGAAGCTACTCTTTTCTACACATGTTCCCACACACATTCCCATGCCTTACGATCCATCTTCAGCCCTTCAGCTTGTATGCCCTATACGGTTCAGCTCCTCCTGGTTTCTCATCTCAGAGTCATCTCATCGTAATCCTCTAATCTACTAATACGAGATTACGGTCATCTCTATATTTAACAACAATCTTCTCAGTCCCCAATGCCTACTAGGCTGACTACCAAGCACACCCCCCTTCCCCTCTGCCGAAAGATCCCAGGAATGCATTCCCCACTTTGGATGGAGAGTAGAATAGACTGTTTCCTTTGCAGGTGGAAAAGAAGTCAGGGTGGTAATGGAGAATGCATGAAAACCACTATAAAGTGTGAGGACTGCAATGAGGCTTTGTGTTTCACACCCAAACGAATTTTTTTTTATGAATTTCACCATGTATAGAGTATTTGTATTTATTCTGGGAGCATTTGGCTAGGTTGTGGTTGTGTGAAGTGTATTTTAAAAGCAGGCCCACCGATGGGCCCGAACCCGGTTACCGGCAAAGGGATACGGCACTTCTATATTCTTTTTATTTATCTAGCTATCTATCTATTGATGCAAACTCATGGTTCGCCAGGAGCTCGCTGCTCATGGTCTGCTGATGGCACTGCTCACGCTCCAACTGGGTATAGCGCTTTCAGACATGCATTGGCTGGAGACGGCACAGGGATGCTCTTGTAGATGGGAGCCTCCTCGCGGAAGCGCTCACACAAACTTGTTGGAAGCCCAAAGGCACGCGAAGAGGCACAATGGGCAGGAGTGAGGGCGTGGATGGAAGAGAGAGCAGAAGTGGGATGCCCGCTATGAAGACAACGTGGTATGGGGGGCGAGCATCACAAACATGGTTGCGAAGGTCATGAAAGGAGCAGCATCAGGCCGGGAAGCGAAAGAAAAAGCGAGAGAGAAAAGAGAGACGAGACGGCAAGGTTGGACGGCGGGGGTCTAGAGGCCTTGCAATATGTAGATACGACGCAGAAAGGAGAATCAGAGGAGCTCCGACAGCTGCAGCAGCAACCCAAGCCCAGACCGCAGCCCAAGCTGCAGCCCAAACCGCAGCACAAACCCAAACCAAAGCCGACGCCAGCACCCACACCGGCTAGACGGTGGGAGACGGTCCCACCCCGAACCCAGAGTCAGAAGGTGCCAGTGGGCAAGACCACCGCGCCAGGCCCAGCCCCGACGGCTGGATCGAGTATGGCAGAGAGACGCCTGATATTAAGGAGAGACGAGAGTGTACCGTTCCCCAACAAGATGGACCAGGATGTTGCGTCAGCGATCAACAGAGCGCTCTTCCACCAGATGGCACCAGCCCACATTCGGATCATGAACACGAAAAGAAACGGCAGGAGGGCTATTACGGCGACCACCCACCAGAACGCAACAGCGGCGATGGCACTTTTGTACCGCGATGTCATCATCACTGCGGCGCGGACGGTCGACAAGGGAGTCATCGACGTTGAAGGAAACGAGTCTTGGGAGACGGTAAAGATCCATGCAGTACCACTCGTAAGGTACATGGGCAAGGGCACGGAGGGCCTGCAAACGATGCGCTATGAAATCCATGCCGAGAACAAGGGAGTAGCGATCCACGACCAGGTGCAGCGGCTGGCGAACCCCCGCACCATCAGGGAGAGGAGACAGAGGGGGGAGATCTCCGCATCGTCGGTTGTCTTTGTGGTGAAGGGGAGCAAGGTGGCGCACAGACTAGTCAAGGAAGGCATCAAGGCGGCGGGAGTGTGGTACCGAATTGAACCATTCACTAATGCAGGCCCAGAAAGCAGGTGCGAGCGTAACTGTTGTACCGAACCTTTTCTCATGACTGTCTAACTCTAAATTTAAATGACACGTGTACAAGAACTTAAATACCAGCGGCTCTACGTTCAAACCTAACCCAAACCACGTGATGACGAACTTAACAAACCGCTCTAACAGTAACGTCGTGGGGTGTACTGCAAAGCAGGGCTCTCTCTGCGGCTACACACAAGAGAAGTACCCCAACTGCAAATGAAGTCACATCGCATTTAGCAGCAGGTGCACGAAAAAGGCGGAAGCCACGAGAGACGGGAGAGCAGGAGAAGAGAACCAGCAGGACGGGCCACGGAGGTCATGGAAGCAGCTACAGGGGCGAATAGGGTAGAGCACTGTTTGATCGCTAGGGCACCGGAGGCAGGAGAAAGAGCCGGGAGCGAAGAGGAGATGGCGGATGCAGAGGAAGGGGAAGCGGAGAACGAGGACGTTACAATGGCCGAGGGCGCGACGACAACGGCAATGGAAACTCTAGCACCTACTGCAACAACGGTGACTGTTACCGCAACTACGACTGCGACGAGCACGGCGACCACCACTGAATTTGAATCTGAATCTGAAACGGGAGCCGCAGTCTCCGATGATTAGAGCGATCCAGCACAATTGCGCCACATCATACGTATAGACCATGGCCGCGCTGGAGACGGGAGTTGAACGGAAGGCGGACATGGTATGTCTGCAAGAACCACTGAGAGAAAGAGGAGGAGTCGGAATCTGTCACTCGGCGTACGAAATTAGAAAAAGGAAGAGAGTCTGGACGGCAGTGCACAAGGGGAGCGGTCTTGCAACTGACCAATGGACCGACCTGAGCAAAAATGCAGGCGACGACGTAATTGTGGTCGATATCAAGAGGTGGGGAGAGAAAATGGCGAGGATTGTAAACAATTACGATCAGAGAGTACGGGAGACAGGAGAGAGACTAATGAAGAGACTGAACTGGCAGAGAGTCATTCGGCAGGGGGGAGGTGGCACGGTGCTTGTGGAAGACTTCAACGCCCACAGTCAACGCTGGGACCCGAAATGCACATGGCGGAGGGATGCCATATACTGGGAGGAGATCATAGACGAGCATGGGCTAGAGATTGGGAACAACGACCAGCCCACTCACTACTTGTAACATCGGGAGCGTCGCTCCAGGTTTACCGGTTCAAAGTAGTTTCCTTACTCGTTTCAGGACTTGCTTCGAAGGTCGATAAGTTAGGAGCTTCGCTCAGGATGTGGAAAAAATCACTGAAGATTTTGAACGAAAAGAATAGGCTTTCCAAATGCGTATATTGTTGAGGTTGTTCTCCTCGCTGAGAAGGTTGATGCCTTTCTACCCTCGACAAACCCAAGGCCTTATACCTTCGTCTTCGCTCGAACAAATACTTCTATCTACGCTTTTCTCTAGAGCTCCAGCACCTTAACCACTTTCGAACTACGTTCAAACCAATGCCCTTTCCTTTGCAACTGCCGCGGCCCTCTATCTCCCGATCCTCTATAGTCTTCATCGTCATTAGATTATAATCAGAGCATCGGTACCCTTTATGACATCAACCCCGCGGTTCTCTGCGTCTGGACCAGTGGTATCCTTTGGATCTGATGACCTCCAGACGAATAGGCCTCTTTCGATAGAGAGTAGCTTCGCAGTTCAGGGTTGGCAAATATTCTTAGGCCTCCGACTGTCGCCAGCTTCTTGGCTGGCGCTATTCCGCTGTGTGCCGGCTGTCCGTTTGTTATCGGCGAGTCGTCAGCTTCTTGGCCGATGCCATTCAGCTCTTTGTTGGCTGTCCGTTTCTTATCGGTGAACCAGAGCAGAAGCAACCGAGACCATTAACTAGCTTTCGTTGTTTATTAGAGGTGTGGGTGCTCGTTTGGTGGCCATCCGACAAGATTGGCTCTGTCATCTGAGACCAGTGATAGCCAATGACATCCTAATCTGGAGAACCGCGAGTGATCGTACATGACACCGCTGCGAATTTGTTATGGGTAATGTTCTAGTCAGTTCACGGGGGATGTCAGTCCGCGGAGTGACTAGTCAACCCGCGGAGTTACTGGGCTCTTTGAACTGACTAGTCAGCTGATGGAGCCTACAGACTCTGTGGGCTGACTAGTTACTTCACGGAGAATTCTACCACAAAACCACTCCACGAGCTGACATGTCAGGTTGCGGAGTGTACAAAAATGCGGTACATGCGGAGTGCCTCGCACGCAGAGTGTACATGAATGCCTTACTCACATATTTTCACATGCATGTACGGGCATTCATGCGTACTCAAATCAACGTACATTGCGAAACTCGACCGTACTTTAAAAGTTCTTGAAAGTACCACATGATTTCAGACTTTCGGCTGCTTTCCATAAACTTTCGCTGCGAGTGCTCTTTCGCACCCTGTCAGGATTGGACATTTTCAATTCGGTGGCCCATTCGCTGGAGAGGCTCATTCGCTGCAGAACATATTTCGCACTCAATTCAACTGGTATTTTGAAGCAGTCCTGTGCAGTGATGTAGCTAGTCTTTTGTACCCTCCGGCAGCGACTTTCACCACTCTTTCAAGTATCGAGAGGATACCCTGGGCCACGTATAAAAAGCATCTTCAACTAAGCAGTATATGGTTAAATGGCAAAAAAAGGGATTTCTCGAGAATTAACTAACTTAGTGGATTTATAGTTCTTATTTACAAATCATGACGTCGATAGACTTTTAGACGAAGTTTATATTGAGAGCAAATCAGAGGGGAAAAACTGATAGAGCAGTTTGTTAAGTTCGTCATCACGTGGTTTGGGTTAGGTTCGAGCACGGTGCCGCTTGCACTTTAAGTTCAGCATACGTGTCATTTTAGACTTAGACAGTCGAGAGAGAAAGTTCGGTACAACAAAAACGAATGTACTGAATTGTCTACCGTACAAAGAGAAGAGAAAGTAGCTGGCTTATATACGAAGGAAAAGCACACCTAACCCAGAGACCCGAGTGCTATCTCAGGTAGAGCTGTAGAGCTTGGCTTCGTTGAGTTCACATCCGGAACTTGCCACTTGGTCGAAATAACTCCACCACTGACACCAGATCTCTATACTTAGCACCTCCGGTAATCACAGGAACTCCTTCGGCCGAACTTCTATCAACAGTTTATTCCCACGACTAACTCTGTGAGCAAATCCGGCACTCACACCTGCGGTCTCAGTCTGAGAATCTCATGATGTCCACTGGCCATAGTGTTGAGGATTCAAGTCGATGGTACTGGGTTCATGGCGATACTTGGACTTATAGGGAGAGCAGATCTCCTGATCAGATTTGACAGACGAATCTGTAGATTGATTTTCACGGTAATTGGCACAGTGGAAATGCGAGTGTGAGTGCAAGTGCGAGCATGAGTACGAGTGTTGATTGCGAACATGCGTATATAGTGATAATTGACAGGCTACTATATCTTCATGAACATGGTGGTGACACTGACTCGGCGATGACCTGATAGTAGTTAGTAGTACCACCACACCTGGACTTGAAGTTGAGCTCATATATTGAGTTAAGTCCGCACGGAATGTCTGTTGGCCAGAGCTTTCGACGCTGACCAGAGCTTCCACTGGCCAGAGCTGCACCGCTGGCCAAAGCTTGAGCTTCGGATGCGGGCTAGAACATGAGCTTCGATCACAGAGCAGAGCTTCTTGCTGCCGGCCGAACCTTGAGTTTACCGCGCCGGATAACCTTGAGTATAGTGCTGCCGCCTCATCTGCAAGAAAGCATGAAGTATATCTGCGTGAAATGAAATACGCAGCGAAAGCTGGTGGAAAGCATGAAAGTTTGCCGTGCTTTCAAAGTTGGGCCGTCTAACACCTTCTGGATTCGCTTTTGCACCTGTGAAAGCCTAAAAGAGCCTGTAAGCAACTTGTACTATTTTGTGATATGAAATGCTGATCAATCAATGGGATTCGGCCATGTGAACGCAATGAAGTTAGAATGAAATCAAGTTTATAGGACTTGGCTTCGGGTAATCGATATATAACTAGTAGTACAAGTCAGCTTGTGCATCATTCTATGAACCAGTTCGAGCCGTTGACAACACTGAAGAAGAGACGGTTTCACATGATGGCATAGAGCAGAGTATAATAATAGTTGGACCAGGATGTTGAGAGATCGTAGGGATCACAATGATGATGTACAGTGTAATGATTATATTGGATTTAGTATAATTAGCAAATATATGTATCGGTCAGTTCACGGATCCGTGAACTGACTGATGTGTTCGCAGAAGGTGGGACTCCATGGACTGACTAGTCACTCCGCGGACTGACATTCTCCGTGATCTGACTAGAACAGGTAACGTTACTGGATGAGGGACGCCAGTGAGAGCGAATGTGTTATAGACTTGATCTTGGCCAACTGACTGATTAAAAAATGGACGATTCTGGATGGAAATCACGGCATGGGGTCCAACCATGAGATCATAGAATGGGAGGTGGACGTTAAGAAGCAGGAGGAATCAGGGGGCACACAAGTCGTGGGGTGGAACCTAGCTGCCATATTGCAGGAGGACGAGGAGGACGCGGAAGAGCTTTGGAATGAGCTAGCAAGGGAAAGAGCATACTTGGGGGCGAAGAGCACAGGGGATGAGGTCAAGCACAAGGCCGAGTGATGCCAGGAAGCACTGAGCAAAGTACCCGACTGCAGGGTGTACGTAGTTGGGTTAGGGTTACGTTTGAGTCACGTGGGCGGCTCAGTGATGTGTACAAGTACTGTACCGGCAATTGCGGTTACAACAATTTCTTGTTCTGACAGGTAACTATTGAGAAACACACTTTGCCTGACAGATATTTGTGGGAAAACAATGCCTGCTGATAGATGCATGGGGTTAAACAAGCACGGTAGTATTTATAAGGTTCAGAGTATGTACTAGCAGTGTTCTCAACCGTCCCGTCCGACGGCCGGGGACGGCAGTGCAGTCCGAGATCTTGCCAGGACGGACGGGACGGCGCCAAGACCGTCCGTCCCGTCCTAGCATATGAATGACGGCTGGACGGCCGTTGTCTGCCGATGACGGTGTTTTCGCCGTCCGCGGCCGACATCCACCGTCCCCGACCGTCATTGGGCGGTTACAGAATACCGAGTGCTAAGCTCGCCATGTGATGTGGCACAGTGACTGCGCAGCGTTAAAGCCACATCACGTGGCGATATTAGCACTCGGCGACATGAGTATATTTAGATAATTTACAATCATGATTGATAATCGAGTCCTAATTGCACGGGACAAGGGTTACAAATAGAGGTTTTGATGAGATTATGTGTTATGTACGCTGAGAAATCAATATCCGTGAATGTCGGTAGTTGACGGCCGGGGACGGTGAAAACTCCGTCATCGGCCGTCCTAACCGTCCGTCACCGTCCTCCTCCAAAAAGACGGCATCCTGCCCTAGAACGGACGGCGTTTTGCCGTCCCGTCCCCGTCCTAGGTGAGGACGGACGGACGGGACGGTTGAGAACACTGGGTACTACAGGATCTTGCTTCAAGGTCAGGATAATTGTAATGAGTTTAATATGATTATGTTTTATGTACGCTGAGAAATCAACATCCATGGATGTCGGCGGATGACGGCCGGGGACGGCGAAAGCTCCGTTATCGGCCGTCCTAACCGTCCGTCACCGTCCTGCTCCAAAAAGACGGCGCCGTTTCCGTCCTGCCCTGGGACAGACGGCGCTTCGCCGTCCCGTCCCCGTCCTAGGTCAGGACGGACGGACGGGACGGTTGAGAACACTGTGTACTAGCAAAGGAGGCGGCATCGGCGCCTTATGTGGCGTTCGAACCAGTGACACTTCGTAATACTTGCCACAAAGGGAGAGGGTGAGAGAGGAATAACACTGTCTGGATAGGCTGACTGGCTGCTTATTGGACACAATCTGAACATGCTGGTTTTCGGCTGGCTGGATGGGATCGGGATGGACTGGCTCTTGGTTGGCTGGACACGATCTCCATGTGCTGGTTTTCCACTGGCTAGACGTGATCGGGATAGATTCACTCTTGGCTAACTGGAGATGATCTCAACGGGCGACTCCCGGCTTGCTGGGCACAATCGAAGCGGGCTAGCTGTCGGTTGGCTGGACCCAATATGGATGCATTAGCTCACATCTGGCTGGAGACGATCGAGACTGACCCACTGGCGGCTGCCTGGAGAGGATCTGGATGCGCTGGCTACATACGATCTAGACCGATTAGCTCTCGACTGGCTAGCACAACCTGGGCGGACTAATTGGAGGTTTGGCTGGACACGATCCAGACGGACTGGCAGAAGGCTAGCTCGATATGAGCTCAACGAACTGGCTGAAGGCTGTGGACACGAACTCAACGAAGTGGCTGAATGCTGGCTGCACACGATCTAAACAAACTGACTGGAGGCCGGCTGGACATGATCTGAATGGATTGGCTGGAAACTGATTGGACACGATCTCGACAGGCTGGCTGGAAGCAATCTGGACGCATTGACTCTCGGCTGGCTGGACACGATCTGGACGGACTGGCTGGACATGATCTCAACGGGCTGGATGGGTGCTGGACATGGACATACTAAGTGCTTATGGTGTTGAGTATGTAAACCGAAAACCGATGGTCGGGGGAGAATATAACCCGATGGAAACAGAAAGAAGATGGATAGTATGATTCAAGAGTTTGAGTAGGTTGTTGATCGTACGAAGATGTCTGGTTGTGACCGAGCGACGCTGGGTAGGACAGGCGGTTATGATGGAGCAAAGTTGTGTTGGAGCTGTCAGCTGTGGATTGAATGAAGCAGGCTGGTGGTGCGGGGTAGATACTGACAGCTGTTGATCGAGCAATAATGGATGGTGGTAATGATGCGAAGCTGGGTAGGAGCTGGCGGCTGTTGATGGAGCGAAGCTGGTTGGTGGTGATTGAGAGAAGCTTAGTAGGAGCTGGCGGCTGTTGATTGAACAAAGATAGCTAGTGGTGATCGAGCGAAGTTGGGTAGGACTTGGGGGCTGGTGATTGAGCGAGGCTAGTTAGGAGATGGTGGATGTTGATTGAGCGAAGCTGGTTGGTGGTGATTGAGCAAAGCTAGGTAGGAGCTGGCAGCTGTTGATTGAGCAAAGATAGTAAGTGGTGATTGAGCGAAGCTGGGTAGGAGCTGGCGGCTGTTGATTGAGCGAAGCTGGGTGGTGGTGATTGAACAAAATGGCTGGTGGTGATTGAGCGAAGCTGGGTAGCAGCTGGCGGCTGTTGATTGAACGAAACTGGCTGGTGGTGATTTAGTGAAGCTAGGTAGCAGCTGGTGGCTGTTGATTGAGCGAAGCTGGCTGGTGGTGATTGAACAACGCTGGCTGGTGGTAATCAAGCTATGATGGGTAAGAGCTGGCAAGTTGAGATGGTGGTGATTGAGCGAAGCTTGGTATGAGATGGTGGCCTTTGATCAAGTGATGCATGCTGGTGGTGATCTGACGAACCTAACTGGTCTTCGAAATCAGGTATGGGGACTGTTGCGCCAAAACGTTTAGATCGCGAATGCAATCCCTGAGCATTGA
>WHVE01001043.1:0-35251 GCA_015178995.1 Trichophaea hybrida
AGGGGATTAATATCAACGGCGGAACGAACAAAAGTGGCAACCCGATTTTTCGTATCGAAAACGCGATAAGTTCAGACGATGAGATGATGAGACAATATATGCCGCATTATTATTTTTGCAAGATCAGAAGCAATCAATCGTAAGAGGAGCAATCAATCTAAGCGGATCGCACAACAGCCATTCGTTCAAACGTTTCTCCCCCGCATTGCAAACAATATACTCTAAACGTCTGCCGACGTTTTCCAAACGCCCGCCTGGGTCAATCCCGATTGATGGCTGCAAATGGAAGGACAAATAAGGCAGTGAACACATAAACACTACACTACTGCAGTTAACAACGACTTTTTGACACCAACAACTTCTTGATCTCACACCATGACCCCTCTTTTTTTTATCTACCCCTCGACCCCGCCGGAATTTGTTGTTCCAAATTCTTTCGCATCGACATGTGGTGTGCTAAAGCATAGCGTTAGCTAGGTACTCGAATGTGCCACTAACAAAGTCGAACCTGATTGACAAATTACTACGGGGATAGAGCGCGGCAATCTGACTGGTTTATTTGAGCAATATACAGGGTCTACCGCTGATATCTTTCGTTCTTAGTACACTGAGAAAAAGGCGATAAAGACTTGACGCGTTGAAAATTCGCCTGGCGCGTGTTTACCCATTAATAATTGCTAGATATTGCATTTACAAGCAAACTACTTACCTAGTTCTAACCTCCGGAGAGGGACACAATCAAAATTTGTTTTTTTTTCGCTTGCAGAAGGTACTTGTCACGCGGTTAAGTTAGGGATACATGCCAAGCCACTGATTGAGAGGTTAGAAATTATAATTAGTGATGAAACTCGAATGATGAGTGCCCAGTTCTAATCATTGTTCTGTTATACCCACTCTCAAGTGGAGCCTGGGAAATTTGCTATTTAATCTAACTAGCTATTAAGTAGTAAAGGTCAGTCAATTCTAGTCAAGAAAATTCCAACACTCGGACAAAATGACTCTAGAGTCCAGAGTACTCCACTGAGTCCACTCTCTCCCCTGCGACGAATAATTATTCCATGCACAAGCCAGACATCCTAATTACAATTGATACCGATGAAATGTGCGATAATAGACCCTGCACTGATATGATCAGGTCCCGTCGTTCGTGGATCGGACTTCTCATAAACCCCGACTCTTCAACCGTCTTCTCACCAATGATTGCACGTCATTGTGATCACAACTGAACTGTGTTTAGATATCATGTATAGTTAGCCCCACGCGTTCGTAAGGTGGGTCTCGAAATTGGGCCAATGGTCAACTCCGTGCTGTATGATGCGATTTCGTGCATGTGTTCACGGGCCATCACTCTCACGTGACAAAAGAATAGTGGTGATAGTGTGATTATTGGAGTTCGGATGCCAATAATGTGGATCCGGAATTGACTTCCGAAAGTGGATGCTGGGAAGTGTTTGGTGTTCACAGTTAGTCACTCATTAAACCAATTCATGAATTTCAACCTTGTTTCTTTACTCAACGAAAACATTAGGTTTCCACCATTCTAAACCCCATGGCCAGTATCAAGCTCAATCTAGCTTGTGATATCAGTGTTAGAGGCATGAATTGAGAGAAGACGAATTGTTTGTTCTAGGTATTGCCGTCCATTTTATATACAATGAAGGGTGCTGGATAAGCTGCTATATCACAATGACATTACTATATTATCTCTGATGCTGGCTACTTCAAGAAACCGAGCTTCAATGTGGTACCGTATAATTTTGCGAAACTCGACCTGCGCTAGAGATTAGGTTCGAAGGGAAACGCTCGGTCCAGGTCACCAAGTGTCAACCTCAAGTGTGAATGGAGATGTAATTATGCCTTAGGTGTGCGTGTAGTAGATTAATTGGGAATGTGGGAGAAAAAGAAAGATCACCGTATCAATGATTATCGCAGTGTTTGTTCCATGCCTTCAAAAACTCACTCTAACTCCTGCCAGGTACGTACGATGGTAGACTTGAGAATTCAGAGAAAATGAAAGTACATTCTGCCCTCGCCCTAAGCCACTTAATGAGTATGATTGTGTATTTTTTTGCCTCTCAAGCGACTTCAAATCGACTGTCCCATGGAGTGGAAGCTTGCAATCTGTCATCAATAATTTCCTGATGGAGGCGTGTCACCCCCGGTAAATGGAGGCTCATTGTCATACTTTATGCTTGCTCATAGATATTTTTCACGGTGTAGTTTAATTTTGTTGTTCCTAGTTACGGAATTTTCTTAGAGGTGGCCGACATATTGGAGCCAAATGTACTAGAAATTGAACAAGCAGACAAAATGTTTATATTCTATGAGGATCAATAAATTCCAGACATTTGACATTTCATCATTCACAGCATACACACACCCAACTCCCCCAATAGCCCCTAGGTACATCACACATTCGAATTCATGATCATAATCAAAAATACAACAAAAATAAAAACCACCCCACATAAAAGCGAAAAAAAAAACCCCCTCAAGATATAATAAAAAGCACAAACATTACCGTGGTATCATATCTACCTCCCAACCGCAACACCTCCATAAAATCCCCCTAAACCACCGGTCATTAATTCATGTCCCATTTTTATTTTTTTCCCTCATTATTTCCCCGTCAACATTGGCCCGGATTTTCGCAGCCCCAGCCTCCGTTGCCACGCTGGTTGCGTCCATCTCTCCTTGATCCTCTCGGGTTCTAGCTTAACCTTGCCCTCGACGAAGCCATGAATTCCTTGTAACACCAGATACGCCGAAGAGCCGATCATGCGGTAAATAGCCAGGACAGCGATGGCCCAGAGTGAGACTACCAATAGAAAAAAACCCCAATATCAGCTAACCTGCTTTGCCGCGAAAGTAAAAAAAAAAGAAGGAACTTACATTTCAAATAAGAATTCCCTCCGATATCGTTAATCTTGTAAACCTCCGTAACAATCATGGCCAATATGGCGTTGGAAATCATCCAAACGACGACAACATAGGTTCTCACGGCTCTATAGTAGTCCTCCTTGATCTGTTCTTCGGTGACGAGCGTTGGCTCTACCTCCAGCCTGTCCCGGAGATTCCGCAGCGCTTCGTCGTAGCCACTATCAATATCAAGCTGTTCGGACGGCATCTCCAATTCGACTGCTCCGTTCTTCGTCGCGATGGCGGCACCAAGATCGATAGATACCACGTTATCTCCCTTTGTGCCCCACGAGACATCGTGAGTATTGCAGAACGCATAGACCTGTAGAGTGCAGATGTAGCTTGGAAGCATCATAAAGTACTGCAAGGAGGAGGTGAACATATGCCATGGATCAAAGTACAAGAAACTCATGAGGAAGTAGATTCCAACTGTCGAACCTGTCGAGACGATAAGGTTTGTAAAGAGGTTATCTCCCAATTTGAGCACCGTTCTCTGGTTTCCGATGCCTCCACTAAGAGATTTGATGACGATGAAGCAACTGCAGAATACGGTGTACGCCATGATGACAGCGTATAGGAACATAGAGGTCATAAACATGCGCTTTGCACCCTGCGGTCGATTGCCCATACACAAGATGAATTGCGTGCAGATGAGGAGGATGCAGATGAAGCGCAGGAACACGAATATACGTTCACCCCAACCATGACCGAAGGGGTCCAATTGGGCATCCGAGAGTGATCCTGCGATAAAATAGAACATGAGATAGAAATTCGCCTTTTTCAGTCAGTTCCCGGCAGCGCTCAGAGACGAGGGGAAGGGCAAGGGATTACCAAGGAGAAGAACGTAAAGCACAAGCTCACAAACTGGTAAAAAAATTCCAAATGCAACAGGACTTTCCGAAAGATTGTATGATCCGTTGCCCAGACCTGTCTGAAATGTACCAGCGAGTAGATGGCAGCAAAGAAGGCACCGTTCAGCCATCGTCGACGCTGGGAAACAAACTCTGGGACTGCATCTGGTACATCCGTTTCTCCGGTTGCACTCCGGACGTACTTCAA
This sequence comes from Trichophaea hybrida, assembly GCA_015178995.1. Taxonomy (NCBI): domain Eukaryota; kingdom Fungi; phylum Ascomycota; class Pezizomycetes; order Pezizales; family Pyronemataceae; genus Trichophaea; species Trichophaea hybrida. Next base: position 3,979 of record WHVE01001043.1, read on the forward strand.
AACCCACCGCTCTGAACGTTTTGCAACCAGCTCCCAGCAGAGGATTCGATCTTCTGCAAGATACATATTTGCTGTGAACACATCCGCTTCTTTTCCCTGCAAAGTCTCACCCTTAAAATACTGCGCAAGCGGTCCATGCCCATGATCATCGTTTTGAAGCGCATGGTATCGGTATGCAGAGAGTGCTCCTGGAAGCACAGTAATGTAGCCAAACACAGACTCGAGGGGCTTGTCGAGGATGTTTGACATCTTGTATTCAAAGTTTTGGGAGGCAACGAGGGGGTTGAAGAGACCCATCCAACCTCTTCCTTTCATGGCCTTAATTTCCCCGCATGCTCCACCAACATCAGAGTCCCTGTCAAAGGCTTTCCACAAATGGTACAAACTATCTGGGCCTGGCTTTGTGCCGACATCAAGAAGAATGCATACATTGGGTGATAGAGATGCCCCAAACGCGTTGAAAAACCATCGGTGAGAGTTGAGCTTCTTCATGTTCTCCTCTTTGAGACAGAAGATCATCTGCACAGGGACAATTCCCTTTTCAGCTCCCTTAAACTTCAGGTCTGAGTCGAGTGAAACCTGCGTTGTATATTCGTATATGTGCGCTTTTACAGGGCGACCGTTAACCAAATTCTTCGCAATGCCGGACTGGTAGACACCCATTGCAGCCAAAGCATCAAGCACACGAGGGTGCACCTTCTTGCGTCCGTCGGAAACGATGCAAACCACAATTTTATGCCAACCGTCCTTACCCCAGACTCTAGATTTGTTGCGAGAACAGAAATGCGCAATATTCCTCATCACACCGTGCATAGTCCTTGTAAAGCACTGCTCGTCCTCATTGTACATGGTGATACAAATAAACAATTCTGTTTCTCTTCGTGTCGGATCCATGTTTTGGCGCAGCAAGTATCCTCGCTTTACAAAGTCGTCGGGATCGCAAGTAGCAGCCGTATATCGCATGTGCGTAAACTCCATCTCATCCCGGCGCGGAAGAAAGGAGTATAAAATGGTTGGAATCTTACAGTCGAGGATCAGCTCACCGTTGATAAGCTTAACTTGTTTCCTTGTCATGAGTGCCTGGCGATTGAGGCCTCTTCTAGCCTGAGGGGCTTGCGGTGCAGGTCCAAAGTGTTCACCATTTGTCCGAGTGAGATGCCCCTTAGCTGCCTTTCCAATATCAACATCCTCCCCCGTCTCTTCGGGAAGAGTGTCTTTCGAGTCAAATGACTTTGCTGAGAGAGAGTTTGTCCGGTCACTCAGGTCCAACGAACCCTCGGAACCACCGGGCCCAAAAACCGATCCTTCGTCTGAGTAGGTATAGTCCGATTGGATAGGGACCACAGTTTCGTCACTCCCAGAATTGTGATTAAATATCGGGGGTGGGGGAAGAGGTCGTCTAGATGAAGCCGCACTCCTACTTCGCCTACTTCTTGTGCTTGCGGGTGTTCCGGGGCGTGGAGACCCATTGAGGTCGGCAGGTTCGTAAGGCACAGAGGTAGGTGGTGGGCGGCTCCAATCGTCTGGATCACGACCACTCCGCCTAGAGGGAATCCACGGAGCGGCAGATTCCAGATTGTTCTCTCCCCTCGAAGAAGGCGCGTACTGGTTCAGTGGCTCTGTATTGTCTCTGGAAACTGCTGAAGGTGCAAATTGCATCGAGGGTTCCACGCTGCTGCGACCTCGGGAATGCATCGAAGGTGCATATCGACTATCTGCCCGAGAGATGGATGGAGAGTAGTGGAGGAATTGGGAGGAATCCCCACTATGGTAATGAAAATTCCGACTCGGCGACGGTGAGGGAGAGGGCGCATAGTCTCTCCGAGTGGACGGAGAGGCACCGTAGCCCGAAAGATCGGGCGACTGACGTGCTATCTGTTCAAACCTCATTGAGAGATCTGACACGGAGGGCATGCTTCCTGGTCGGTAGGAACGGTGGGGAGTTTCGGGTCTGGATTAATCCATTAATCAGTTTGGGTTTCTGAGGGATGGGGATTGAACTTGCGTTCTGTACGTCGGTTCTTCCATCTCCTGGAGTAACCGCATGTGCTGGCCCGAACCTGAGCAATTTACTGGCGCAGTGTTGCGAATATCGTCATCCTCATCGTATCCCGGAGGAGCGGAGTAGCCATCAGGGCGCTCCATGGTGATGGAGTTGTTGAGTTCGTGGGAGTCAGATCAAAATGTAGATGAGGAGTAGTAAGTGCTGAAATTTGCGGTAGATGTCTGAGAGTAAGGTGAGGCAAATAATATTTGTGTCAGCGGCCAGCAAGACAATGCAGTAGTGGTGGCAGCAAGGTACATGTACTTAGCTTTTCTGGAGTTGGGGGGTCTCAGCCTGATACGTCAATAAACAATGTTGTGCGTCGGTTGCTATGGATACAACCGAGTGACGGCGCGAGATAAAATGACATCGGCTGTTTCCGTTGCCTTATTTAGCGGAGCTTTTAGAACCACCGCCAGCCAATCACCCCTCGCAAACGAAAAAAAAAACAGACGCCAGAACCCACGAAACATCTAGGGCGCACAAATATGGCTGCCATTTCTTGACCCTCCAATGATCTATTCTGTACCACAACACATACACTCCAACCCCTCTTGAGGCCCAACAATAGCAAGTACTTAAGTAGGTAGACATCATTTTCGTAACTCTTTTCTTCCGATTCAATCTAACAAATCTAGCACGAATGCCTTCATATCAACCAAGAACTTAAGAGCCCGAAATCCGGAACCAATGCTGGCCTACGCTGCAGCTGCAGGCGGTTCCTTACCTGTTATCAGAAGATACGCAACCTGATACCATTAGCAGACACTCTATCATGTAGTACCGGGACACAAACATGACGAGCGGTATTACACAATCCCAACACAGTGCTGCTCCATGATTCCCTCTCGGCCCTTAGTCTGTCATCCTCTCTTGCAATGCGTACCATTTCCCTCCGTTCCTCTTTGTCCATTCGGTACTGCTCCATATCGAACCTCTTCTTCTCCAGGTCAATCCTACGCTGCTCCATATCAATCTTTCGCTGCTCCATATCAATCTTTCGCTGCTCCATATCCAACCGTCGCATCTCAATGCGTTCAATGGACTGCTGCATAAACTCCCGCGGATCGAGAAATCCAGGAGCAGCAGTAGGCGGTTTCGGTAATTGCGCAGAAAAGCACGTTTCTGGTATGTGGATAGGTGAAGGGCTAGGGTCCGTATCAATGTTTGGAACGCAGTCAAGAGGGCCGATTTCGAGCATAGCGCCATCCTCCCAATCATCATCGTCGTATTCGTTCCCTTCTTTTTCTACTCGACCATCGCACACTGCTTCGTATCTGGCCACTAGTTCGTGATAGCGGAGACGTAGAGTGCTGTTATGGTCTCGCTCCTGCGGGGTGATGGGACCGGCCACCATTCTGAAGGCAAGTTCATTGGCTCGCTCGATGATCTTGTCGATAAGCCCGCTTTTCAGGATTTCTTGCATTTGGACCAGGTCCCGAGGCATTTTGGGTCTGGACGGAAGACTTGTAATCGGGGTGGACATAGGTGTGAACTGGAGAGGTTTTGACTATGAGCTTCAAGCTTCAACCACTCTCTTTTTTTCCATGCTTGTGGCGAGTGGTGTTGTGGTAGATAAACAACACGCCCCGCGGTAGCAGGTTTATGTTTCGTCAGAGTGATTTGGTCATTACGTCAAGGTTTCTAAGCATTAAGCAGTCACCAACAATAAGCATAAACTGAGTACATGGAGCTCTGGACTTCTCGGGGTTCAAAGTTCTCCACAAACCCAAACTTGTCTCGCTCTAAACGGCTACCTTCCAGGTTGTCGGTGGTTAGGGCTAAGGGATGGCCCCCAACCGTGTGTGCTCTCTGGATTGAGACAAACCACAAGAAATCAAGCAGTTTTTAACTGAAATCCACATCAGGGACTGCGAGAGTTATTACCTACCGCACAAAGGGCATATCTTACCGTCCATTGGACTTTACCGAAAATTTGTGGTGGTTTAAGGCTGTCGGCCACTCACAACCAATCACTCTGAAATCTTCCCGAAACCGACCGTTTCTGTTTCTTCTCTCACCTTATAATTAGGAATCCTTGGGCACAAAATGCATCTATCTGTAGAGGGTGCTGCAGGTGATAGGGTATACACGACTGGCATGTTCCATGTTTCATAGTGTCAACTTGGTCACCTGTCAAACATATTCGTACCATGTTCATCATGACATTACATGATAAGCTTGAGCGGTTCTATAAAGGCTCCACTCTGCTTGTAAGGCGTAACACGCCAAACCCACCTCTAAATTCCTGAACTCGAGATATAAAACAGCCAGACACAGCAACAAAACCGCACTCATCTCATGATCGTAGCCTCACAGATGGACACCCATCAGTCTCCGCAACGCCACTTAATACCGACTACACCTGCCCCTCATCCTCCTCGTCCTACTCCTGTCCGCCCTCCTCCTGACAACCCTAACACCTCCTTACCAACCTCACCTGCTCCCCGCCCTTCTCGTCCTCGTCCCATTCCTGCTCGTCCTGCTCGTCCTCCCTCCCCTACCAATAGCCCCTCCCTCTCCAACTCCATCACTACGACACCACCTCACTACCGCACCCGCAGTGTAGTCGTAGCAGAGGCAAAAGCGAACGAAGAACTGGAGCGACAGCAAGACATCGCAAGAGAGAAGGAGAGGCACGAGTACAATTGCAGGAACGAATTTCCAGCGACAATGATTTATACAAGAAACAATGGTGCCGCCAGAGCGGGGCCTCGGAGGAAGCATTTGACGTGGGGATTGAACGTTTGACTTACCGTTCCAGTCGAGGAAGTGCGTAGGAAGGCGATGTAGAAGGTGGAGTGACCTATCCAGGCATCTGGTAAACAATAACAATCTTGGGCGTGGTATATTCTCGTTCATATCTTCTTTTAGGTCCTCAAATAGTTGTTTTAGTACATTAATGAGTGACTATGAGTCCAGAAATATGTAAGTGATATATACTGAATCTTCCAGAACAGCATCCTAGGTACTTAAGTACCCTTGTAAAAAGGTACAGGCGGAAAAACCGTATTCAGTGTGTATTGACGCACCTTCAGAGCCGAATTTCACTTGAATTCGGTGTATGCTCCATATTGATCTTGTGGAGAAACGGTCTCGGAACGTGCCCACGGCGTGTATTTGAGATACTTCGGTTCTGGCAGTGTGTTTTCAACCCTTGGTTTTTCACTACGGTATATATCGGTACTTGTGACAATAGACACGCACCCAGCTGGCAACGCTGTAAAGGGTATGTGCTTCAAAAGTGCACTTGCTGGTTATACCTCGAACTTTGACAGTAATGCGTCATCACTCGGCTCAGAGAGTTTTGCCCGTCTCATGTAGGACAAATGTTGCCTAGAGCGGTTGGGTGCCGCTGTTAGACTTCAGTAAAAGCCCTTTGGGTCACCGCGCGCGCTCAAGAGGGGCAACATTTCCAGTCGGGCGTATCGCTCAAGCCTGTACCAAGCAAACGTGGATACCCTCTGTGGTAGATCTGCCCGTAGTCATGCATGTATGAGACATCTTTCTTTGCTTTTTGCATGATAGAAAAACGTCGCGCGATCACATATTCCGTAACGGCTATTAGCCACATCGGGAGCCGTGCCCGCTCTCTCTCTCGTGACTCGCCCGCCATCGCCGCCAGCGATTCTTGCATATATATGTTGTTGTTGGGGGGATCGGCGGAATCGACATCGGAGATTGATGCGAGGTCGAAATTGCTTCAGGAGAACCGTGCTCGGCAAGGGGTGCCAGCAAACTTGCCGCTATTTCTAGACATTCACTACATAGTTACTCTTGGTCATAAACCCTGACGATCGTGACATAGAGTATCGGTGCTCAGGACCTCAGGACACAAGAAAGAAAGGATGTCCCTTTTCTCCCTTCTACAGCGCCAATATATGGTTGGGCTGCAGAAGTTTGGTTTGGGCTGAGGTGTTTTATGCGGCTCAGTCGCGCGTTTTGCCACAACCTGCCGTTATGAAAAGCTTAGTAAAAGGTTGGAACCCCGCACTGGTTCCGTTGCAGGCTACAATCGCAGAGTTGTTTCGGGGTAATTTGTTTGCCATCACCATTCTACTCTATTCTGCTTGAGCTTCCATCAATTCCTGATTATTGGGCGTGGGTGTTCGCTGTCCTCAACATCATCAAGACGTAGCAACAACAACTTAGCTCCGCCCCACTAACCCCCCGACCCCCGGACATCTCCTAGGTCCAGGGCAGCTGGTCTATCGCTCCTCGCCTCGTCTCCCGCCGTCACCGCCATCTTCAAGGAGTGGACCTTTTCCTCCCCGTACTCTACACCTTGGCCGCTCTACTGTCAAAATAACTCCTGCTGCTGCTACTCAGCCCTTACTCCTCCATTTTCTACAGCCGTTTATCGATCCACACACTACGTGCAGACAGACAACCTGTTGATACCTGTGTTGTCAGCATTACCCCTCTTGAATCTGAGTGTACCCATTGCATTGATTGTGTTCACCTCCTGTAAAGTCAACAAAGACTCGCCCCGCAAGAATGTCTTCGTGGAAACTACCGAAATCTCTCAAACGTTGTCTATCCCCTTCCCCTGGTTTGCTTCAACGCATAGCTTTGGAAAACAGGTCGCTGACCCTTGTTCGTTTGCTACAGAGCTCAAAGAGACGCATTTAGGGACGTCTTCCGCTGCATCCCGTTCCTCGTCCACATCAACAATTACGCAAAACTCGCTAGACAAGACTGCGCTCTCGTCTACATCAACTCTTGTTCCCGGCGATGGCAAGTCCGAAGCAACGGCAACCTCCACTAATGCTGGAGATGCTGCACCAACTTCGACTGTGAAGCCCGGTCTCCTCATTGTCACTCTCCATGAAGCGAAAGGCTTGACACTACCGGCACCCCCTCCTGGTTCTCAGCGACCGCCTTCGGCAGGTGCGGGCCAGGTCTCTGGCAGTGTATCTAGACCTGGAACTTCCGGAGGCGCCCATGGCCACTCCAGACACCTCTCCAAGATCTTCCGGACTTACTGTGTCTTGGAATTTGATAAGACGCAGGTCGTTGTGAATGCCAACTCTGGTGTTCCCGATGCCCCAGTGTTTGCCGGTAATACCACTCAGTTCAAATTCGATGTCAGCCGAGAAGCAGAGTTGAGTGTTGGAATCTATATGCGAAATCCCGGGCCCAGGGGCTCGAGCGACGAAGATTTGTTTTTGGGAAGCTGTAAAATATTACCCAGCTTCGAAGAACACGTGCCAAATGCAAAAAAGCAGCAGCCCGGGAAGGGCCTCAGCGGAACCGAATGGGTGCCGCTGTCCAACACGACTTCTGGAAGTGTTAAAGTTGGAGTGGAGTACAGGCGTAACCAGGATATGCCATTGACCATGAATGATTTCGAGCTCATGACGGTCGTTGGTAAGGGCAGCTTTGGTAAAGTTATGCAGGTCAAGTATGTGTAGTCTCGTATTACATCTCATTACGATATGGTACTAACTGCTGGTGATGCAGGAAGCGCGACACGCAACGGGTATACGCTCTCAAGACTATTCGTAAACAACATATCATATCGCGTTCGGAGGTGAACCATACGCTTGCGGAACGCACCGTCCTTGCGCAAATTAACAATCCCTTCATCGTTCCATTAAAGTTTTCTTTCCAATCGCCAGAAAAGCTGTACCTTGTTTTGGCGTTTGTGAATGGTGGAGAGCTATTCCATCATCTCCAGAGAGAAGGGAAATTTGATATCAATCGGGCAAGGTTTTACACAGCGGAACTTCTTTGCGCATTAGAATGCTTGCATGGATTCAATGTTATCTACAGAGATCTCAAGCCCGAGAACATTTTGTTGGATTACACAGGTCACATTGCGCTCTGTGATTTTGGCCTGTGCAAGCTCAATATGAAGGAAGACGATCGGACTAATAGTATGCTGAGCCCCTCATTTTTTTAAGGCGCATCGCTGACTGGCAAAGCTTTCTGTGGCACACCTGAATATCTGGCACCTGAATTGCTCCTCGGACAGGGATACACCAAGACCGTTGATTGGTGGACCCTCGGCGTGCTCTTGTACGAAATGTTGACTGGTCTTCCACCGTTCTATGACGAGAACACCAATGATATGTACAAGAAGATCTTGCAAGATCCACTTCAGTTCCCTCCGGATATGGATCCCAATGCTCGTTCTCTATTGATTCGCCTATTGGACCGCGACCCATCGAAGAGGCTGGGTGCGAATGGTGCTGCAGAAATCAAGTCGCATCGGTTCTTTGAAACCATTGACTGGCGAAGGCTGTTACAAAAGAAGATTCAGCCCACGTTTCGTCCCAACGTGGTAAGTGTATCACGTGCTTAAAGGAGGTTAAAGCCGCAAGCTAATGTTTAAACAATTAAAGTTGAATGCTATGGATACCAAAAATTTTGATCCGGAGTTTACGCAAGAAATGCCGGCCGATTCTGTCGTTGATGGCGAGTTCCTTAGTCAATCCGTTCAACAACAATTTACTGGGTGGAGTTATAACCGACCAGGCCAATTGAACTCCGATGCACCAGGCAGTGTTAGGGACCCCGGACATCTTTAAGTTCATTTTCTCGTGTAGAGGAAGCCTGGAGTACACGTGTTATGGCGTATTTGTTTTGGTGAAATGTGAGGGATCAGAGCTCGGTAGGAGCATGAAAGATCTGAGGCGTGATGTGGAAAGAAATTCGTGTGGTTTTGTTTTTCTTGTATCTGTTCTGTTCGGTGGTGTTTTCTAGTTATCTTGTAGTTGTTTTTTCTTTGCTTTCTTCTCTTCGTTTCTTTGCCTTCGAGATGGCTTACGAGCGGTTAAAACAGGCCCTGGGATTTCTGCTTTTGTTGTTGATTGTGCTGTCTGTCTGTCTGTTTTGTCTGTCTGTCTGTCTGTCTGTCTGTCTGTCTGCCATGTTTGAGAAGAAATCGGGGTGATTGCAATGTTATACGGTGTGGGAGAGGAGGGTTGCTGGGTGTCTTTCCTTTTGGTTTCCGATTCTTTGCCGTATATCGTATATGTTGTGTTCCAGCATTTTGTCTATTTCTGCATTGGGAAGAATTTCCGTTTGCATATACTCTATTTTAGTTTACTCTATGTGAATGGGTTTTCGAATTTTTGAGGATCGAGTGAGAACAAAGCCGGAGCCAGTCCAGTGCATGGCGGCTGGTTCAGTCATTTCCTTGGCACGTGTAACGTGTGGAATAATCGATTGTTTACCTTAGTACTCGTGTGCGCGTCTTCTTTACAATCGTGCACCGACTGAACCCAATTCAATCCCCGCCCACCCACCACCACTACCACCACCACCACCACCACCACTTCTACTCTCCCAGATTGTGAGGAAGCGCGTCAAATGCCGCCACGACGTAAACCTGCTGCTCCGCCGAAGAAGGCAACATCTCTGATGGCAATGATTCAATCGGATGGGGAGGATGAGATAGAAGAGGTTGAAGAAGGTTCGTTTATATGATGTATAGCAAGACTATTGAGAGGCTTTTCTAACTGCGTGTGTGTGTAAATTGTAGTTCCCGCACCTAAGAAGCGAGCTCCGGCGAAGAAAGCGGCGGCTACGGCCAAGGGAAAGAAGAATGTTGAGCCTGAGGAAGACGATGAAGGGTCGGTGATTGTAATGAAAAAGCCCCCGCCGAAACCTAGGGGGAGAAAGGCTGCCCCCAAACCGAGGGGTAGAAAAGCTGTCGCGCCAGAACTAGAGGAGGAAGAGGTCGAGGAAGCTGCGAAACCTAAAGCTGCACCTAAACCGAGGGGAAAGAAACAGGTTGTCGCGCCTGAACCAGAGACGGAAGAAGAAGATGAGGAGGAAGAGGAGGAAGAGGAGGAACCAGCGAAGAAGCCTACGCCGGCGAAAGCTAAAGCTGCTCCTAAACCGAGAGGAAAGAAGGCTGCCGCCGCAGAACCTGAGCCCGAGCCCGAGCCCGAGGTTGCAAAGAAAGCTACACCGAAGAAGAGAATGACAAAGAAGGGGAAGGAAGCATTCATTGTAGAGATTGCCGAGACGCAAATGACGATGGAGATTGATCACCCAGTGGTGGTTGTCCATGAAATGGAGATCGCGCCCACTCCTACACAGGTTCATTCTATGGGTGTGAAAAGACCCGCAAACAAACGAGGTGCTGAAGATTATGATGATGACGATGAGTTGGGTGCACTTGCGAAAGGAAAGAGGAGGGTCAATGATAATACTTCTACAGCTGCTACTGCTGCTGCAAGGTTTAAATTGGAGGAGCTACGGGCTACAAGTGCCGAGAAGGCATTACAGGAGTATAAGCAGAATTCAGAGGAGTTTATGAAAGGTTGTTTTTCCCCACCAATGGGGATTGTGTTTTGACTAACGTGAGACAGAGGCGGAGAACGTTATTGCCGCCCTCCGCGAGGATCTTGCGCGGCAAACATCTCTTGCTAGCGAAAGTCGATCGCTCAAGAAGAAGCTGCAATCTAAAGATGCCGAGATTTCAAAGCTGCAGGCAAAAATTACGGAACAGTCCAAAGCGATATCGAGCGAGAAGAAGGAGAACCAAATCCTGCAGGCTAAGCTTGCTGCAGCATCACAAAAGGTTCAAGTCCCCGGAAGTGCTGTCAAGAACAATGCTATGGGAAGGGGAGTGCTGCCTGGTATGAAGGCGGGAATAGGCTCGACAGTAGATCCGGCGTGGGTATCGAGGATGAAGGAGGATTTGTATAGCGATTTGACGAACCTAATGGTTATGTCGGTTAAGAAGGAAACAGAGAACACGCTGTTTGAGTGCCTTCAGACCGGTAACAACGGAGGTAAATCCCTTTCTCAAGCTCTCCTTCTTTTCAATCTTAATTAACAATTCGAAGCACTCCAATTCAAGCTGTCGGCCCGCGATCCCACTACTATCCTTAAGAAGCAGAAAGCGCCATCGGCGGGGGTAACAGACAGCTCGGATGATAACTCAGAGGATTACATATTCATCCCGATCCTCGATGAGGAGAGGGATAAGCACGTCATCACACTCTTACCCGAATACCTCAGGGGCGAGATCAGCTTTTCGAGGGATCACGCCGTGAGGTTTTATCAGAAGATCCATTCGGTTCTGGCGAGGCCACAGGTAGTGGAGGAGGAAGAGGAAGAGGAAGAGGAAGAGGAAGAAAGCGAGGACGAGGAGGGTGAGACGACTGTTGCTGATGAGACCATTGTGACTGAGGCCGACTCTACCATGGCCGATGTTTCGATGGTAGACTAGTAGAAGAAGAACAATTATCTACTGCTATTTCTTTTTAGTTATACCTCATGCGCCGGTGTACGATACTGGAGCTCTTTTTTCTTTTGTTTGGCATATTTCGGCGTGGACGTTGATATCAGGTATCTAGTTAACGTTGCGTGCGCATTTGTATACGATTAGCATTTTTGTGTGGTAACAGATTGTGTGTTTTTGGTTCCAATTGTTCTACACGCGCCAATTAGGCCTTTCAAAGGGGTTTTGGGGAATCAACTGGCGTGAAGGTGCAGTTTGTGGCCATAGTGAGTCATGGTCGACTTACTCGCCATCGCCTCATCTCATCGTGTTCCTGTTTTTTAATTAGCGTGCTCCACATAACGCTTGCTGCCGCATCCCTGTGTCACATCAGCTTTCGCACTTCCGAGCTGCTGAGATAACCAATCCCGAAAACACCCTTGAGTTCTTTCTCCTCCTCTCTACTTCTTTGTCCTTGCAACAGCAAGAACAGCAACAGCAACAATGGCTATCTCCATCACCTCATCTCCAACACACACCCCAATCCCTCGGCAAACCGCCTTCCCTCCTCCTCAGCTTACAATCCCTCTCTCCGACGACGACACTCCCCCCACAACCCCAACACCAGCACCCCTAAAGCTCAAGCCCACCGCCCCAAAAAAGGCCGCTGCACAAGGACCAACTCGCCGCGAGCTCCTCCAACGCGGAAAAGAAGGTTCCCGCCGTCGGCAGCGCTGGGAAAATGGTTTCATACCTCATCTTCCCATCCTCCCCCTCTACTAATCCCCCACAGACCACTTCATCTCCAACCCCCACTTCGTCCCTCCCACAACATCCGACTGGGAACCTCGACCGCTCTACCCTCGTCGCAACGTACCCTACCAATACGCATCGCTATGGGAACACCCTTCCTTCCCGCGCCGTCCCGAGCAACCACCAATACCGGCTGAGCGCGTACCAAAGGAACTCAAGAACCGGTTGAAGAGGTCCCATGGGGCACTGGCGCTACTGGAGGCACTTGAGCGTGAGGTTCGAGAGTTCTTACTTGCGGAAGATGGGGAGGTGGTGGGAGAGTACGAGAGTAGTGTTGCGGCCGAGAGTGAGGATAGTGGGGAGGATGAGATCGTGTTTGTTTCCCGGCGGGAGAGAAGGGAGGGGAGAGTTGAGGAGACGAAGGTACTGTTTCAGAGTAGGGTAGAGGAGGATGGTGCTAGCTTTGGGTTTGTTGTTCCCTTTCCCCGCGAAAAGGATTGGGTTGGGCTAATGGTGGGGGGGGGTAGGAGGTGGTTGGTGCATAGTATTGCTGGATACTATGGATTGCAGAGCTGGAGTGTTACTGCGGGGAATCCGGCGGTGAGGTATGCCTATGTTTCAAAGACGCCGCAAGCGGTTGCGGAGGGCAGAGTACCGAAGCCGTTGTATCTCATGATGTAAAGATGACAGGCGGGGTTCTGGACTTTTTTTTTGCTTCTAGGTTTGCTTGCCACATCTACATATTGTGGGGTTGTGCATGTTGATTTTTTTTCATATACCCCCCAGTTTGTGGACATGTGGTGGTGGTGATGGTGGTGGTGGTAGTACATGAATGATGTTGTGGCAAAGAGAGGGGTGTGATATTATATTATATCTATAAGCAACATATATTTTCAATCTGGGTCTCACCTCCCAACCATGGTTATGGTATATGTGTACCGAGATAGGTGACGACGCCTGAAGATGTACCCACCGATTGGTTCCGGCGCGGATGATGACGAGCTTCCCCATATTCATCCCGTCTATTGTTATAGCAGTCCGTCCGGCCGCATGAGTTCCTGACCGATCGGGCCCACCTTGCATCTGGAACACGACGGGCAAGTCATCACGCGGTGCAACGAGGGTTTCAGGACACGAGTGGGTGGTGGTGTGCTGATATCGCATCACAGAAAACGGTCGCTAGTCAGGTGGGAAAGAAAAAAAAAATAAACAGTTTCCAAACGCTTCCAACTGCTGAAAGAAGTATTGTCAGAAACCCCTCCGCTTATACGTATTAAAACCTATGCACAGTGACGGCATTGAATAGACTTTGCGGTCGAGGCTGGTTTTTTTTTCTTCTCTCTCTTCTACATACCCCGCCTCCGAGGTCCTTACAATACCCTATTCTACCCCACTCTCACCCTCTCCTCCCCCTCCCCCTACCCCCTACCCCCGCCGCCCCCGCTCGCCTCGTCTCGCTCATGCCGAGGACAACTCCCAAAACCTCTCCCGCCTCAATTCCTCCAACCCCACGCGCCGCACTGCACAGGCATCCAGCACATCGACTGCGATCTCACCCATGGGCAGCTTCTCTAGGTACCAGAGTTCCGTCATGCCCAAGCTCTCGGCGTACTCGACGACACGGTGATAGTTAAGTCCGACCTGTGCAGCGGCATGTGCATCATCCGAGAGCGTAAAGCGTCCTCTCATAGCCATAAACGCCTATCCATCGTCATCAGCACTACCCCTAATAGGGTGGGGATGGACGCACCTTGCAGACATCGCGTCCGGGATATGGCGTGCTCCATCCCTTCCTCATACTCGACGAGTTGAGCTCGATTAGGCCATTATAGCTCTTGATGAATTCGAGGTTCCTGATGACCTTATCCCAGACGGCGTTGCCGTATGCCATCAGATCGCTGTTACCGCCGTCCGTGGCCATGAGGCGGATCAGGTCGAAGTGGCCGATGACCGCGGGTCGGAGCTGTGTGAGCATCTCATACTGGATGTCAAAGTACTTCCCGAACAGGAGGTGGTCCTCGGTGGCATCAGGCGCGACCGATGCTCGCGCTTGCTGGTAGAGCTCCCTGTTGAAGTCGATGGGAATCGAGTTGACGTGGTGCACGCTGCCGATAAAGAAGTCGAATTTGTACAGCTCCTGCAGCTCCCGGACGATGCCGATGCTGGACGGTCGGATGTATTCGGCCTCGAAGCCGACGAGGATGTGGATTTGATGCCCGTACTTCCCGCGTAATAGAAGTGCTGTATTATAGTAGGTGGCGAAGGCTTGGAAGAGATCGAACGTTGTTTGTTGAGCTTCTATCTGTTGGAGTTAGTTAGCACCCCCACCCAACCTTCCCCCAACTACCCATCCTCCCGTTTCCTGCTTCAATGTGGGCACAAGAAATCACTGGAATTAAGGAAGTGGGGATTAACCTCTTCTGGATATAAATCCTCGACCTGATCCCGCGGCATATGCTCCGTTAGTGCAATCACTCGCATACCTTTTGATATTGCTGTCAGGATTATTTCTTCCAGTGTATCTTTTGCATGGTGGCAGAACTGGCCAGAATGGCTATGATGTGAGAATGGCATTTTGATCCCGTCCAGCAGTGGTGTAGTTGGTGACTCGAGGGGGAGAGATGATGATGTCCCAAAATCTTATATTCGGACGAAATGGCCAAGTAAATAAATAGGCTACGGGTAGGAAAGCGATAGCTTGTGAGGGCAAGGATTTTTTTTATCGAAGCTTCAATATACACCCGCACGTAAGTACCCCGAAAAATAATTTATAGAAATTCCGAGTCCCAGAACACGTACCCTCGTAGCCACAATCTACGTGTGCAGGCCAAAATGCGAGGGGAAAAAAAGCAAAAGCTCCAGATGGTATATGCAAGCAGGCAATACACGGAAGGTAAGGATCCAGAACTTGGGTCCCGACGTGTGATGGTGATTGCGACAATGATGAGCCACTTTAACTTATTTTCTTTGTGCTTCCTGCCTTTGTTGATGACCGGAGAAGGGTCCCAGAATTGCTGTCTCTGGAGGGTCAAAGAGGTGAATTGATGCACAGTAGACGCAGGGACGACCTCGTTGGTCTTTCTGCACGTACTAAGTGGGTACTTGGGTCGGCTCGAAACGCGCCGCGAGTGGTGATGAAAGATGAACTGCAAGCTAACACGAGGTTTTGTAGGAAAAGATCCAGAGTATCATATGATGGGGGTTTCGAGGTTCTCTTATGCAGGGAACTTAAGAATTAAGACAACGCAAAGTGCAGACACTAAGATGGTGGGTTCCCACGGCAAAGTCGGTTTCAAACCCACACCCGTGTGGACAGCCAGACTCGGGGCGAGGACAGGACGAACTGGTAGTGGAGAAGGAAGCAATGGTGGTCTCATGGTTGCTTTCAAGATATCGGAAACTGCAGCTCAGAAAATTATAGAAAAATAGCCTTGGATGTGAATTTTTTTAGCGTTTGTCGTACGAACCAATGAAAACCGAACCCAGTAAACTTTTTCGTCAAGTCTCTCAAAGATATCGCAAATGTGACCACATCAGAGGGTCAATTGATCACAAGTAAGTCATTGGTGTCATCAGCTAGACTTCGTTAACATTTTACATCCGCGATGTCAGCTATGGCATGTTGTTCCGACAGCGCAGATCAGAACGGAACCTAACAGTTCAGAATCTCATCCCAGACTATCACGTTGCGATCGTCGACCATTGGAATATCATGGCCGTGAAGGGGTTGTGATGCAGGGAGGTCTTAATCAATCCTTCCAGTTGAACTTCTCAAGGAGCTGCGTGCATAACACGAAACCCGACCGCCTCAGCCTGATTTACTGTACGGACGTCACGACACCGACCGGTACGTAACACTGCACATAAGGCACCTTGCCTGCAACTCCTGCAGTCCTGGGCTAGGTCGCCGTTGTTATCCATTCCGAGAATCGGCCTTAGAGCTTAATACCAGAACGGATGGTACCCGCATACCACTCTAGCTCAGCACTGCATTATGATATTGAACGCTGTTGCAACTCCGCCGGAAGGAAGGCGACTGCCGGTTATCCCGGGTAGAACAATCATAACAATGTGCAGAAGTTAAAATCAGTTTCGGGTAAGACCGTTTGTTTTTCCATTCCACTTCATGATTTCAAGTAAACGATGTTGGTAGTCGGTCGTCTAGTACGTGTCAATGGCGCTTCACTATCTATCGAGCGGCAAATCCAGCCTATCAGTAGTGACTTATAACGGTCAAGTGATTGTTGGCAACTTCATTCAGGGTATAAACCTATCTGCGTGATGTGCGCGTTGCGTATCAATGCATTCATCCAATGGTTTGGTGTCACTGCAAGGCGTAGTTCTGCATATATGATGTAGGTACATGAGGCCGTACATAAACTCCCCATTACTTTTTTCCGGCAAGTTTAACGTAACGCCTGTTGGTTGACAATATAGTGGGAGTTGTTGTTTGGAGCCTGTATCCTCTCCGCTAACGTTTCACTAGTTTTTGTCAAACACGCCGACGAACTCCCGGGGTTTGGAGTAACAGAACCATCATCAAAACAGGACACAATGGCCTGTTTGCCATCAAACCGACCGTACGATAGATAAGTGTGCTCTGAAGTGCCGTTTCTCGGTATAGCTACAAGCTCACAGCTACAAGCTCGCCGCTAGAAGCCACGCAGTCCAAAAATGGACCCCCGTACACTGCGTAAAGACTGTGGGGGTTCAAGCTTAATCTCCATGTGTTCTGCCCTCGTACCTGAATCGGCCAGAAAGGAAGGCAAGGGGAAACAGCAAGACCAGGAGTCATTCGATATACTATTGTAGGCCCGGGGAAAAAGCGGAGATCATACCGGTATAGGGCAGTCCAGAGTGTCATGATGAAGTTGGGGGTCTTCTCGGCTATTTTGCAATAGCAAATCATTTCTAGAATCGTGAGATGGGTTACGTTCCTTTTATTGTGCCTTCGGTACCGAGTTTTCGTTTGCAGATTATAGTGTTGTGCTGTAGGAAAGTAAGTTTGATACTTACCTAGGTAGTGTTCAAATGCAGGTGAAACACGATCTCCAGCTAGTACGTGATTCTCGGGAGTTTAAAGACGCTGAAACTGTCGATGATACAATTGTTCTTAAGCAAGTTAATTGAGTGCTTCTTGGCGTTTTGACTGCCGAAATCAGGACCGCTTTCTACTGGCGGGGATGTATGTATGTGCCGGACACCGGAGACACCGGGGAAACATCTTCAGCTTTTCAAAGGCTACTGCTGGTGCGTAAATTTGCAGAAGGCAGCTTCGGATCTTACTCACGAATCTCCTTCTCCTCATGCGCTCACTACTGGGATTGGTGCAGATGCTTCCGGCCGAATATCGTCTGCATTAATATTGAGAGCCTTGATACTTTATGCGGGGTAATATCGAAATGCATGCCGGATGGTTGCTCCGAATTCACCGTCAAGTATCATTCGGTGATTACCTGGTCACATATTGACATAGAAAGGAACAGAAAGGGGTAGAAGCCGCACCCATAAACTAGAAAACATACGTTGGTACGGGGCGTTGGAGGTGTGAATTCGAGGTTTGTCGATCTCCGAACGACATCTGCCGTATTCTGTCTTGGCACGACGGGATCGTAGTCGTAACGGTCTTCCGATCTCCTCCTAATCCCATGATTCACATGCTCGACATTCTGTTCTAACGGACCGTAAGACGGGGTAATCTCCTTCCGCCGAGAAAGACAGCCTTGCCATCGCCGGTAACGTTCAAGCGCAATATGATTCATCAAAATCGACCTTGTACCACGATCCAAAACTGACGTAGACCTGAACGCCACCAGTCGTGACCGGACATACAGCCTTGCAGTACCTAAACTGACGTCCTCCGTTGGGGATTGTCCATCATATCAACCAACTTACTTCGTTGACCCCAGCCAAGTCATCAAACACCAGTCAGAGTTACAGCTTCTCAGTGCTGGCAGTCTACCACTCCCGCCATACCCGAAAAGGATATCATCGTAGGCAAAATGCATTTGCAATGTTTACGGAAAGCACAACCCTAACCCATAGCAGATGTGATACTGATCTGCCGCGCAATTGTGCTGCTCCAGAATTCAACAGGCATATCAGGGCCAAAAAGGCCCGCACCATTGCATTGTTTCTGGGCAAGATGTCCAGAGGGGCGGATGTAAAATAAGGTTTGAAAATCTTGGCTTGGTAATGCGAACACAATAATGGGGTCGATCTTCCAAACCAAACAACAAACCTACAGAAAGATGCATGACAAAAAGAAAACATGATGGACAACGGGCGAGAAAACTCCCATTCAGCTCAATTAACATCCCACAGCAATCAGACAAACGGGCGGAAACAATGACAATGTTATGGACATTTTCACCAAATATAGTTGCCGGGCGTGGGGTTTACTGCAGTTGCCTCTTGCCCCTCACTAGGCTGCCTGAATTGGTGGCGTATGCAACATAGAAGTTTTTTTCCGCTGATTGATTTGGTTAAACTCGGGAAATACGAAACTTTTTTGTTTGAAAGCCATGTTCGTCTAGAAACTAAGATCTGTGTTTCCACTCTGAATGGTGGTTTTCGAGGTTGAAGACAGATAAGGAACTTGTGGAGAAGACTAAAATTGATGAATCAAATACCTACAAGCAGATGCTAGCGATGATATGCGTGACATCATGCACCACATTTTCATGCAGACAATGAAACATCGAGGCACTCCGATTGGATCGCAAGGGCAGCCAGTTGAAAACACGGGGTTTGACATTAAGGGACGTCATTCAAATCTTCATGAGGCCGATATCTCATTTCGTCTTATCATATCACCTTTAGATCTTCATCATGATCTCGACAACTGTCAGAATAAGATATCGACTCCATGAAAGTGAGGTGGGGCGTTGCTACGGAAGTTTACGGAATAGATAGGAACTCCATGGCATAAAAGCCGTTGTGATGGAGCAGCGCAGTCCTAGTGAAGGATTTTTCCAGCCGGCGGTGGGCGGTTGGCGGCCTTGTCACGGTTTAGTTGACCTCGTATGGATAGCCGGATATCGGACGTCCAACTGATAGGTAAATCGCTATCATGCTGTTGACAAAGTACTCATACATACTCCTCGAGAATATCCCACAATACAACTGTGCGGCATAGAACATCGGCATAGAACCTAGAAAGCCAGGAAAATGAATGTCGCAACCGCTCAGGCCCGTGAAATATAGGCCTGAGATTGCTTCGGCAGTTCAAGCTAGCTTCGACTAGGCGTTAGTTGAGAGGAAACATCGAGTGATACATGATACTGCCCAGGTCACTTCCCTTTTGCTCATCGCATTCAACTTTCTCTGGAATTTTCCTTGCATTTCTCTCCATCCTGTAAGACGGATTTCGAATCGTCCTAGTGTGCAGAGCTGTTGGGGTGAAGTGGCAATATGATACACTATTTTGGTGGGAACGGTTTGATTCAAGAAGAAACAGACGAGAAGAGATTACAAGTAGCTTTCTTTGTACTTATTTATCTATCATTGATTGCGCGGACGAATATTAATTCAGACGAAGCAAAACCCGTATTGTAAAGCCATGACCAGTCCGCCTCCAACACCGAGTATACGAGAGACAATGACCATTAGTAGTCACCTACTTCTCCAGCACAGATCACAAATGCGTCGTCAGTCAAATGGTTCTGTCGTATTTCATATGAACGATAGGGATGAAATAATGTACTTTTTTGGGTCCCCATAATTATAATCTTATTCCCTGGGTTTCATTCTAGCTCGTCATCCTTCTCCGGCCAGGGTTCGGTGTATCTATACTGCTTCTTTCTCGGCTTCAGCGAGTGATCCCACACTCCACAGAGTTCTTCGAGACGCAGCTTCCATGTATACTTTGACCGCTTACAACCGGTCCGGGGTTCCATGGTCTCCAGGGTGCGTTCTCTTGTAATATTCGCAGACCGGGCAGATATCTACAGCCGGAATCTCCTGAATCAATCGGCCCATACCAAGGGTTGGTGGGCTGACCGCTGGCTGGCGATGAATGAATGAGGCCAGCACGCATTCAGTGTGCTTTCCGCCTACGGTATCTGCAGGAGTCTCCCAATGACAGAGACTTCAGCCTTTTGAGCCATTTTGAAATCGGCAGCTTCGAGTTCATGACTTTCGTAGGTATCTTCACGCCATTCTGTTTCACCGGATGATAATTTTCCAGTGGATACAGCGAGGATTAGACTGCCTTCTCCATCCCATTGACCATTTGCCGTGAGATCATTTTGTGTAATAATGGCCGGTACGCACATGCTTGTTGTTCTCTGATATCCAAAGGTGGCACGGTTGCATGAGAGCTTAGAAACACCAATATACGAAAACGCTGGGGTAGTGGTGCGCTGGCGGCAGCGATCGCGAGTGATATCATGATATCAAAAGTATGCTCTTTAGATCTCTCCAAATAGTGATGAGCATGAACCGAGCCGACTCGAGGAGAGGCAGACTTAGGTGATGAGATTGTAAGTGC
This sequence comes from Trichophaea hybrida, assembly GCA_015178995.1. Taxonomy (NCBI): domain Eukaryota; kingdom Fungi; phylum Ascomycota; class Pezizomycetes; order Pezizales; family Pyronemataceae; genus Trichophaea; species Trichophaea hybrida. The sequence goes on from WHVE01001043.1 coordinate 24,448, forward strand.
CTGCGTCTTCTGCAACTATGTCGGTAAGTCCTATGAGAAGGAGAAAGTTTTTATATCCCAAATCAAAACATCAGATGGCTTCATGTCTCATGAGAATGCAGATGTAGTGAGTTATAATTGATATAGTACTAGTACTGTACCACCACCGAGAAATACTTGCTCCTTTGGGACACAAATTCCAAGTATTTTGTATCTACTAAGTACTGTCCACACAAAGGAATAAGTGCCAGTGCTCTCGTTTCCACATCTCACAAGCTTGAACCGGTAACACGACATAAGAACATTTCCCTTTCCGTCACAACGTTAACCCACAATTTTCGCCGACAACCTCCCCTTTCCTATATAAACCCCTCCTTCTCCCTTCTCTCCTTCCATCACATCTCGACGTTTGCAACGTATGGTCTAACCTCCCAACTTTGAACCCTCGCTTCATCATGTTGCAATAGTATCTGACTATGCGCGATGATCCTTCGGGATATCAATGCTACCTCAGATTGAGCTTCTGGTCGCGTTTGTTCCGTGGTTCCTTGGGGTTAGGAGAAAGTGTTTGATTAATGCATGCACCTTATCTGGTAGAAAAGAGATATTTTCTATGATCTTGTTAGTCTTAGAGTGTCTTTCTTCACAGCAAAAAAAAGGCACTAGATTGCTGGTTGATTGTATACTCGGAGCCGAAGGGTGCTACATACCTCTTATTTTACTTGGTATTTAGATGATAGATATATATGAGATAGTTGCGCTTCTCGAGCTAGTGATGGGCTTGAGACGAGTCGGCTCGAGTTAAAAGCTCGAGCCTGATTTCTCGAGCAGGCTTGACCGAAAAGTGACAAACTGTGAATCGGCTCAGGCCCGCAGAACCAAAAGCTCAAGCTTTGACTCGAGCCTTGTCAAGTACCGGAAGTACAAAGGTTCAAAACTCAAAATGACAACTGGCATACTACATCAAAAAAGCCCGCTCATAAATTGCAACAAATGGTACCAACTACCAATTAATTACTTATTTGAGTATATGACTTTAGGTATGAATAGAAGTGGAGATACAATTTAGTAGAAGGACTTCTTGGAGTTGAGTTGATACTTAGTTAGAGCAGTGCTGTGTTGGAGTAACACTTTTCTTGTACCCAGACTTGACAAATTAAATTTGTGAAACACAGCATAACATTGAAATAGTGGCACTTTCCACAAAAGGAAATTATGGCAGCACTTTGTGCTGAAGTGAAATTACTAAGTTTTCAATATGCATCATCACTTGAAAGTGGATTAGGAAACAGAGGGTAGAACAAATGGAGGAGCAATGTGTTAGTGGGAGCTATAAATATTAATGGGAAGCAGTTACTTTGTAGTGACTGCAAATAGTATGTAAAGATCAGTCATTATAAGCACCCATAGCGACACATCAGACTTATAATGACTACACATCAAATTCTAATGACTATACATTAGAATCTTGATTACCACACATCAAAATTAAAATGACTATAAAATTCAGCCAAGTTCCAAAACAGATGAATTTCAGAAAAAACTACTCTACTCTGAGTCCGCTTGCTTGCAGTCTTACAAGCGAACCTTTTTTGATGTGGTATATCGGTTGTCGCATTTTAGTTTTTGAGCTTTTGTACTTTGAGGCTGCCGCCCCAGTAAAGGGTTTCCAATGCAATTTCGTGCCTTGAATACCGTGTGGAGATCGATATTCTGCACTGAACCTAAATTCCGGCTATGATAACCCCGCATTTAGTATGTATCAAAAGGCCCATGCACCAATGTCTAAATCCCATATTTGATAGTGCTACTTCATATACTAGTATTGATGGCTGCTGTTCTATCGTAGTAGTAGGACCATTGACAATCCGTTGTAATACAAAAGCTCGAGCTTAAGCTTGAGTTTTCATGAGTCACCTCGAGTTTTTGCGAAACTACCCCTCTACGAGACAAGCCTGCTCAAGTCTGCAGCCCGGACTCGACTCGAGCCGATTCTCGCCAATCACTAGCTCGAGATTCCTGCTCAGGCTCAATTTGAGCCGACACACGCCTATCACTAGATGAGATGGAGGAAACACTCCTCCGGGAAATACTCATCACTTGATAGACAATCCACTCGCTGTAGATGAAAAAGTATACGTGGGGCTTGTGTTAACAAACAGCCTCGATTTAACAACGCCGGAGGGGATGTGTGTGTATGGAAACTCGTGTTGAGATTAGCGCATGCCATCACACAATTCCAAGATATCAACAAACAATCTGCTCAATCCCCACGAGATTCGATGAAGAGTGCCGCCATGAAAGTTAGGTGATTGATGTTGGGCACTTGATGGAATCTACACATTACACATTAGGGGATATATATATCCGTACTATGTGGATTCTTGGTCACCAAACAATGGGCTGGTGCCCATCGAAAATTCTCGGCATCCCCAAGGCAGTGGGCTAACAACTCAGCGATTACATCGTGAGAACACCCCGTGTGACTGTTGAATTCAAAGCGCTTTAAATTCGCCTCCCTCCCTTCTTCTCCCCTTTCATCCACAAGTCAACATTGACGACAACCCAAACAACTCAGTCGACATCGACAACCAACTACTACACGAATACCATTGATGATGAAACCAAGTATCGGTCCTGAAATTTGTTTAATGTAAGCAATACGCTTAAATTTACTTGTGTGATTCCATTCTTCCCCCCTTCTTGTTCATCAACTCAACATCTTGGTCTACGCGGATTTCATCATTAAATACACTAGTTGCTAGTATCACCATCTAAGTAAGTCAATATCCTTAACTGAAAGCTTAGAAAATTGATTCTAACGTATACTGGGAGACTCAACAAATCTCTCGGCGTGATTACACAATAACAAACATTACTGTGATTACTCTGTTCGTGAGCTCTCCTAAGTTTTTGACCACGAGATAGATTGCTAATGGGAATTAGGTTAGTGGAACCCGGTCCAGATTATTTCGCCCTAGATCGTGCGAAGGACGAACCAGAGGCCTTGCTTCAGAAGCGTAATAAGATGGTACGCATAGGATGAGTGAGATGGCGATGGAAAAGGATATCATCGAGAAATTAACCAAAAAGTTAGAATTGGATCATCACCGAGATGTCTGAGCCTGCCAGTAGGATGTCTCCGCCCTGCATTTCCAGCGGGTACCAATAGTAACTTATGATACTATGGTACCCAGCATGTCGCAACGTATGGGAAGAAATATTGGAACGGTTATTTCTGTAAATGGACCCCAATGCTGCTGTGGGACCTTCTGACTTTTATAGGTCCTCCGCAGTATTTCATGCCAAACATGACATAATGCATCAACTGCAATCAACCAGAAGGATCAATACGCTAAACCACTTACCTACAAGTCCCAGTCATTCCACCAATCCATCACCAATAAAAACCGGTTAATTTTGCGGAAGGATTGCGATTGAGGACAGAACCCCCGGCAATGGACATTAACTCAACAGCTAGCTCAAATCAGAACTTTCAACAAACCGCCCACGTTGCGTACCTCTGACAAAAGACGCCGCCATCACCTATGCAGACACTAGCTACCTCAGTGGCTAGATTAATGTACACTCCTAGGAGGGTGGAAGCGGAGGTGGTACCGAACGAGTTCCTAACTCCTCAGAGAATGGAACCCGTAGTGGACTTGGGATATCCTACCAGTAAGATCTCACATCCACATCCTTTACTTTGCGTTCGTACTTACCAGCGATATTCATCCCCACAGTCAATGCAACATGGGATACGGGGGGGGGGGCAGAAGATAATCTTCCGCCGTACCCAGGGCCTGTTTACCTGGGTGTTTGTAGTAAGTTCTGACAAATTCCTCTGAGGGAGGAAGACGGCTGGCTAATAGATAGTACTTAGGGAACCCCACAATGGATGGACGAGGGAACCAACATTATCAACATTTGATCTAGTATCTTGTGGGGGACTCACAATCGAGATTCCAAGGCTTGGGAAAATATATATAGACTACCACCAGTAAGAATTCCCATAATCCCAATCATTTGCATGAAAACTTTGCTTACTTACAAGTGACACCACAGGGTGCAGGTAGCATCGGATTTTCCTATGCCACGGGAACCATGGAACCCAGTGTAGTTTCGAGACGCCATTAGGAGGTGTTTTTCTCTCTTTTGGCGATTAGAAGCATGGAATTGGGAGGCGCTTATCTTTAGCGATTAGAAACATCACGGTTAGAAGTTGGTGTAGTGAAGAGACGTGTGGTATCCAGAGGAGAATTTGCAGTCTTAACTACCTCTTGCCAACATGTAACGAATCATTGTAGAAGAAGAAAGAAAACACCAGTTAATACAGCCCAACCTCACCAGCAAAAATTCCATGAGAATGGCTCATATACTTACGAGTTGATAGAACGCCGCCGACCGCATCGAGCTGGGCCTCAAGGATAACAGTGGCGAGCGGAAACCCAAGAAGCCATCACCGCCACAATCAGCCCGCAGAGAAAAGTGCTCAAATTCTTACATTTTTGAAAGAGAGAGAAATCGTAAGTTGTTTGATTTCTCTTGAGGTTGGTTAATTAATAGGCTCGACGTGAAGTTTTACGGTGTCTGTATCTAAAAGCGGTATTATTAAAACCACTGATCCATATGCTTCGTTCAATCCGTAACCATCTCGAATGTAGACAACTCGGAATTGATGGGCGACTTTCAAATTGTGTTGCATTGGCCGCAATTATCAATGGTGCGCAAACAGGGGCTGTCTTAAAGAATGATTGCCCGCTATATTGTGGGAGACCATTTGAAACAGCACGTTAACCATAAAGATATTTTTGTAGACGGAACACCGTCATATATTAAGCAACGAGGGTGATTATGGAGCATATCTTGCTGGAGTGGGACCGGACAAGTCGGGCGTTAAACCGGCGCCGAGGAGATTTACCAATGAAATCCTATATATGTTGCTCACACGCCGTCACTCAGATAATTGCAACTTGCGTAACATACATTTGTATCTAGTACTTAGGTAGCTCCGAGGGCTAAGAATGTGCTTACTGGTGAGAACTCAGTAGGTGCCATTTAGACGGTTAACGGCTATGCTACAGCAGTATATCTGCATGCCCACGTAGTCGGACAGTTGATCTCTAAGGAATCCAATAGACTCGCACGACCAAAGCAGCCAAGATCAACTTGCATCATTGCTGCCTAGACCTTCCCCACCCAATTGCTCTCAGCTGAGTTTTAAGCTTCATCCTTACCCCGTAGCTCACGATCCAGCTCCTCAGCCACTAGGTCTTGCACTTCCGCCGCCACTGCCGAAATTGAACTCGATGGCGTCCAAAACCCAAGACCCTGAGTTTGAAGTGGAGCATTTGAGCCATACTCTACGCCGGGTCAAACTCTCCTTACCCCCTCACTCTCAAGTCTATCCTCTGCCACTACCAATATTTCCTTCCAAATTCCCGACTGAACTCCAGCTAGTAGTATTTGAAAACTGCACAGTTTCGTCCGCACTCGCCTTATCGCAAACATGCGGCAGTCTCAGATGGACTTTCGACGCCTCCAAACAAACGATCGTTGGTAAAATCCTACGGAAACTCGGATGCAAGGGGGAAGCGGACCGGCTGCAGCAAGCCCTTATTCATGCTGGTACTTTGTACCATGCCCCAAATAAGATGTCTGCTAACAACAGTAGGATCTAAGCACGACACCTATGTCTTCCCCGCCATCACCATCGAGCGAATTATACCCTCGCTCCTGAAAGCAATATGCTCAGGCGGTTGTTACGGAAAACACGGACTCTGCGTTACATGCTGGAGGCTTCCGGGAGAAGAAGGCCTATACCGGCTGCTTTATAACACGTGGACGGTGGCTGTTAATAATGGCAGCCGGCACAGCAAGATGGAATTCCACGAACTGGCGGAAGTTGTAGAGAAAGCACTGCCGGCGTCGGTTAGCCACGGGTTTCTGAAGATCTGTCCACCCTCCAGGCCTGCAAGCTCTGTCATGAGGGACGTGAACCCTACCGCCGGATGCTCGAACTCTTCGACCGCACCCGCGAACACTTCTACTGCACTCGCGAACGCTTCTACCGGGCTCTCAAATCCAACCGCCCCACGCCGCAACATCCGCAGCCGTGTCGTCTCACCATCAGTTCTGGCAAACTTGCATTATTCAAACGTTTGGTCCACGAGTCCTACGGCAGCCGCCTTACCCGCAAATCCTACGCCGACCCCCACACTTCCTTCCGCCGCCGTACGCACCAGACGCCCTGTCACTGCCCACACCGCGCCCCCTCCTACCGCCGCTCGCACCGCGCCTCCTCTTACCTTGCTGCACACAGGTCCTCCTGCTGTACGTACCAGACAACCTGCAGCCGCAGGTCCTAGACGCCCTGCCGCTACGAACACTGCACATCTACCTAGCACCTTGCTCATTAACCCCCGTACTTATGCGACGGTCTTACGCGGCGGAATGAAATATCACAACAGCTCTGGACTCCCCCCTACCACCTTACCTGCAACGCCTCCCACCGTGCAGTCCAGACGCCCCTACACTGATACCATGGCCGCACGCGGCAGAATGCAATCTGGACGTTCCCCCGCACCCGCGACTCCTCGTCCCGGCATCGCCTTACCAAAAAGACCTACTGCCTTGGCTGCAACCAATACGGCCATCACTGCTCCCGCCCCGCGCCCCCGTACCAGTCCCATCGCTGCCCCACGCCCTAACCCCGTTCCTAACCCCGTTCCTACCTCCGTTCCTACCCAGTTCCCCGTATTGCCGGGAGTTCTTTCCAGAGTCCGGCTCTCACTCCTCTTGTCTTCCTTCAAAATCCCTCCCTCTCCCAACCCAACACTAGCAGCCTGGGACGCACTCTCGGTGGCAGTATTTGAGCATGTAGGGATAGTAGACAGCGGGATTTTAGAGCGCTTGAGTGCGAGGAGGAAGAATGAATGGGAGAGATTTGGGGGAGGGAATACCCTAAGAGATACGATAGAGAGGAAGTGGAGGGATGAAATTTTTATGAGGGTGCATGTACTTAGGAAGAAGGTGTAGGGGGAGAGAAAAAGGGAGAAGTGATGAAGGATTAAAGCGCCGGTGCCGACTTGTGAAGAGACGCCCGATGGTCAAAGAGTATATATTTACTAAGTGCCTATTCTCGTCAACACAGAAATTAGGCAGCTTTGACTTAACTACGCCGTACTCACTGGGGTTGGGGTTTTTCTGGATATCCGGTACGACGAAACAGGGATGACCAAAGAGAAAAAGAAAAATGCCGGCTCCTCCGATCGATCGCTGTAGTGATTGCGATGGTTCGGACGAAGGTTTTTATATTCCTCTACGACTGGTTGGTATGTAGGAAACCTGGATGCAAATGAATGTTCTTCCCCCAAAGTCGAGAGTGCCATGAGATTTCTCGTCGTGAATATCCCAGAGAATAAGAGGTTATAGACAATCCCCGAGGCGGAGGAGGGTTGAAGAGGAAGAGAAATTGAAAGCGTTCCTTACTGCGCGCCGCGAAGGAAATCTTCCTGTGTTGTGGTGAGCACCAATTTTGCAGCTTTTTACAAACCTCAGGGGGTGGATCTGGAGATAATGATGTACCTGCAGCTTCAAACGACACTAGCTTTCTTGTAGCAGCTTGAATGTGTCAAACGTTTGGCAGAATGCCCGCCCTCCCCACACCTTGCTATTGAAGGCTGGAAACCACATTCACATAAGTACTTAAGTATATCTCCTTCCCACTCTCTAAGACTCACACCTACCCGTGCTTTCGAAAAATGCAAGTCTACCAAGTGCTACTCTTACAGTCCCTAGACAAAAGTGTTCATGATTGGCAATTTTGCAGCAACACCACTCTACCACCACCACTAATGACTAATAGAGAATTTAATAGACCAATCTAGATGTAGGGAACTCTTATTTTTGAAAGTCTTAAAAAATTTCTGGCTGTATTGGTGCCACAGCTGTGGATTGAAATATCCAGTGCCAAGACAGTGATTAATTTGTATACAAAATCACCCTTTTTAGCCAAATACCCTGCCTTTTAGACAATAATTGTTCATACTGTACCGCTCACTGTGGTTCGGACGTCAGCAGTCAGCAAGGAGTGTCCGAAGAAGTTTTTATTGCGTATTTGGTAGGTTTTTCATCATTCGGGGATAGAAAAATTCTGTCAGCACAAAAAAGTGTCCGAACCACAGTGAGCAGTACAGTATCTCAATAACACTGACAGCTATCAACTCCAAACTTTGCATGGCACTGAGTGTGGTCTTTCTGAAGGTCCTTAAGCCCTCAAAAAAATTTAGAATTTTTTTTTGGACCTGTGGTACCTGCTGCAATTTTCAGCTCAATTGCTGCTGCAAACCAGCAGAAAGGCCTTGTATTCAGTGAGTTACCAGTTCTGACACCTGAAATACATTTCTGAGGGATGGTAGACCCAGCTTGCTGCACTTTATTAAGTGTTGATAACTTTTGTTTTGGTAGTCCTCAAAAACAATGTGTCACCAAGCCATCACAAACACTTTTGTCTAGGGACTGTACTCTACTCTATCAGGGCTCATTTTCCCTCCCTAAGTCTTCCGAATACTCGCGACTTGTCGGAGGTCGGAAAGTCGGAAGGGGCAATCCTTGCTCTACGAGTAACACAAGAGATAATAATGGGGAAAACAAGGTTTGTTGGCAGTTATCGATAACAAACTAACGAGTGACACCGCATGTTGCGTTAACACCTTCCCCCCCTCCACTCCCCCACGTACCAAATCAAACTTTATCAAATCCGGCAAGGAAATACTTTCCCTCTTCATCTTCTTCTCTTGTCTAAACACCTTCACCGCAAGCACCAAGTACCAAACATACAACCCGCTACCCCCATCATCAGCATTAGCCTCTTCTCTCTCCGTGAGCCGGGAGGCGGGGAGCGGGAGGCGGGGGGAGGGGGGGGGGTGTCACTCACAGCATCCCGGCACTTATCAACACCTCCAAAATCCCAACACCTTTAAACCTCCATACACCACCTGGCGAAATCTCCGGATCACCCGGACTGAACGCCCAAGGCTGAAGATACCACCACGCCAACAACCCCGTTATCCCCGTACTCGACAGCCACCCCGCGGACCAGATACTCGCGATCGACACCGCATACACCGGGCGCAAGTGGTGCCGGAAATACAGCACTATATCCAGACTTGCGGAGAAGATGAACATAAAGCCGATCAGGATGAAAATCAGACTGGGGTTAGATTAGCCGGGAGGAGGGGGGTGGGGGGTGGAGGTGGGGAAGGTACCTAATGAGGTCGATGAAGCTGCCGTAGTAGGGCGCGGCGGCGACTTCGTATGAGATCCACCCGCTGGATTGGATTATGATTAGGAGGAGAGAAAGGGTTATGATACCTCTGAGCGGGCGGAGGGGGGAGTTAGAGGACCAGCGACGGTCGCCGGTGGAGTCGACGCCCGAGAAGATGTGTTTTAGTTCTGTGAGGGTGATCATGGTGATGGTGAATGAATGAATGAATGAATGAAGGATAGATAGAAACACTAGCAACAGAGATATGGGTTTTTATAGAAAGGTGAAGTGTAAAGTGCAAGCGAAACTCTATTTCAGGATAAATATATGCGCGGCATCGAAGATGGGATGGTACACGTACACCCACCACTACAAGGCTGAAGAATATGTTCCGGGTGCCCCTCCTAGCCGACCAATGGATTGCGGCGGATACGTACAGTTTGCATGGGATGGGGCTGAGCAATGGGCTGATACTGGTTGAAGGAACGTGGCTGAAATTTCGAAAAAAACAGTACGCACATACTCTATGTACGCCGCACCGGAAAAAGCTGAACAAGCTTATCGGTACTACCATGTGAGATTCCCCTTCTATGCTGAATTGGGTTTTAGATCGAAGGTCGATGACGTTGTCAGGTGATATAATGTCCAGCGCGGTAAAATCCGTCTTTGTCTCTCATGTGCATCACACATCACAATTGGGTATAAATAACATACTCTACAGCACAGCAACAACACATTTGGCTTGGTCCTTTCAACACGTTATCTAACCACAAGTTGTCAGAGAAACTCAGCCGATACTGCTGTATGTATGGTTGATGGGTGGTATAAAATTTGTAAGTTCTAGACACACTCGGTATTCGTCATGATCACGGCACAGAATCCCCAAACCGTCTCCCTATGCCTGAGAAAAGCCCAATCAACCTTGTGTTCAGGTGATACTTATCAAAAGTCCTTCCGCTCTAAGGCATCCATGAAAGAAGCAGGGTCCACTTGTCATAATATCATCCGTTTCTATAGGAACCGTTTTTTTTTCGCACCCAGCCATCTAAAACGGTTACACATGTAAGGTGCGAACCCTTCGCATAAGTCCAGCGTTCCCTTTCTTCATCTAGCAATGTGTGTATGTGTGTGGAAGGACCCCGCAAGGCTAGTATACGGTCCGCTCCCGGCGTAAGCCGACGAGTTCCTACGGGAATCGAGTGACATCTGTGAAGGGCTACCCAACAATGGCTTAGCTTTCACGAACGCATATGCTCGACATCGTCAATGCAACCTGCCCCACAAAGCCCCACAAAGCCCCACAAAGCTCTCTCGCATTCACCCGAGTGAGAGAGAGACGAATGTGATATCAAATCTTGCATTTGGTGGGGTGTCCCCATTATCGAAAAAAAAAAAAGCTGATAAGCCCCATGTTCCACCCAGACTTTCGGAATTTGTATATAAACCACAGCCACTTGCGCCGCTGCTTTTCTACCTACCCTGACGATATCTACCCCCGGGCAAAAAGGCGCAAAGATATATCTCCCGCAAGTCAGTCAAGTCATGGGCGACGATGCT
>WHVE01001044.1:0-35219 GCA_015178995.1 Trichophaea hybrida
CCGGGATGACAGGAAACGGCAGAGCGGTACTACCCAGCCAGGAGTGTTTCGTTTATCTTTGTTCAGTTTGATTTGTTAGGTAATACCTAGCAACTTCACAGCAGGGTCATGTACGATGACCCACCATTTACCTAATTAGATGTCATCAGCTATCACTCGTCACGGATGCCAGAGCCGATCTGTTTGGAATGCTAGAAAACGAACACCCACACTATCAATACGCAACGATTTCTAACAGCTCGGAGATTGAACCTATTCCACAACAGCCTGTCCACGATGGATTGAAAGCAGTGTGAAAACACACATTAATCCCCACACAGAAGAAGAGGAAGCCACAGCCCACGAAGCACAGTATGCAATGTTGAAACAGGATGACCGCAATATTGTTTTTTATACAGATGGATCTTTGTTGAACCAAAACATTGGTGCAGGAACTGCAGTGGAAATAACTGGAGAAGAAGTCATTGAAGCAACCTACCCAATGGGCCATGTATTTATATATTTATTTATTTATTCATTATACCGCATGCAGCCCGCAGGCAATGGCCTGTGTGATACAAACAAATAACCATGAACAATACAACAAATGAAAGCGAACAAAGAAAAAACAAAGAACCCCTGGCTAGGTTGCACCGTTCCGCAGTCTCTTGTCACCACTGCTCCAGTTACAAAGAAATTTTCTATAAATCATACTGGTCCGTAATACGCTTCATACAGTGATAAAATATGTGTCAGTCTCATCCGGCCTGGTCCTGCATATCATGCGGGCTCTGCCTCTGGAGTTTACCCTCCTCCTCCCGTCCCCGTTTATATTGACTCCTTCTCTCAACTCTGTGTTTCTCCTTTCTCATCATCGTCATCCTTCCCATCATTCCCTCCACTCTCATTGTGATGTTTTTCCACTATTTTGTTGAAAGTTCGCTGACCCGCATTTTGGATGATACCCTGCCCAATGTATTTATCATTATGGAATTGGCCAAGATACAATCTTCGAGTAGCTATATGCGAGTGGGGCAAATTTTTTTACAAAGGTTACATTGCTCTATCTGAATAAAGAAGATGTTTCCAGAGGTATTGGGGGTGTACCACACCAATCACCTCCCGCATTGTTTGTCATTCGCATTGGTATAAGGGACTTCTTGGATGAAGATGTTCTGGTGACTGGGAACCTCCATAGCAATGTGGGCAGTAAGGGGAGTCCACAGAATTAGTTGGTATTGTGTATAGGAAACTGCAGAAGTATTCATGTCCAGTTCGTAGTTGGGTGACAGTTGATGGAAACTGACGGTTGCCATTTGTAAAATATTGTGTGGTTTAGTATAGAACGTTCCAATATAGTTCTTTTCTTCTGCTAGATACCTCATCCACCCATCCCCCCATTCCTGCATTTGTGCTGCTTGGGTTATCGTCATGAGGTAAGATATGGTGGTAGTATAGTCGGTAGATGGTTTTTCTAAAGTGGACATTTTTGCTAACTTATCAGCAAGCTCATTTCCAGGTATATCTGTATGGCCAGGAACCCATTGTACTGTAATCATAGTTTTGAGTGCATGGAGATAATTGGTGATATTGGAGAGTGCGAGGGAAGTGGACTGTCCAGGGGTGGATTTGAAGGTATTGAGACGTCGTATGGCAGCTTGATTGCTTGTAAACAATCATTATATGTCTTTTGGTGATATTGTTATATTGACAAATCTGAAAGTATTTCTGTGCCGCTTTAAGAATACCAAGTAACTCAGTGTCATAAACATCCTGTTGGTGTCCCATTGGATAGGTTGCGTCAATGAGATCTTTTTCAGTCATTTCAACTACAGTTACTGAACCAATGTTTTCGTTTAACATAAATCCATCTGTATAACACACAATATTGCGGTCATCTTGTTTCGACATTGCATACTGGGCTTCATGGGCTTTGGCTTCCTCTTCTTTTGAATGGGGATTAATTTGTGTTCTGACTCTGCTTTCAATCCATGGTGGACAGGCTGTGGTTGAGTAGATTTCAATCTCCGAGCGGTTAGAAATCAATGGACTGAGGGTCGATAAGATTTGAATAAGACATGTTTCAAATTTGCAGGTATTTTGTTGCATGCTGTCCCACAAAATCGAGGGCCCAGGTGTATTACTAGACCCTGGGATTTCATGAAATGGGGAGAAAGTCATTGAACAAGGTCGTCAGATTGGGTGCATTTCGGGAAATGTAAGTATTCGAATTGCATATGTTCTTTGCATGTGATTAAGTCAAATAGCTACTGAGGGCAAGGCTGACTGATTTTGTAGGGCTACTGTTGGTGATGTGCGAAAGGTACCAAGGATACACCAAAGGGCCATATTTTGAACTGTTTCAAATGTCTGTTGATATGCTGCTTGCCCCATCCACCGAACTTCAGCTCCAAAGTCACAAACAGGTAAAACACACTCGTTGTATAGTTGGCGAACTGCACTCGGGGTTGGTCCTGATTGTGTATTGGCTGATGATTTGTGGGCTCCAAGGGCTCTTTTGCCACTTGCGGCTTTCAGCATAATATGGTGTTTGAAATTGATTTTTCTGTCAAACTAAATACCAATCCACCTTACCACATCTGGGCCAACGTCTTTTGTGCCAGGGGAAATGGTAGTGCCATTGGATAGGGTAATCTTTTCATCATCAGAGGTATCACCATTTCGTTTGTTGTGGAAGTACATTATCTCTGACTTTGAGTCATCAAATTGTACTGCATTGTGTTCAGCCCATTCGAAAGCTCTATGTGCAGCAGCCTCAAGGAATCTTGCATTATACGCTTTGAATTTGCTTCGAACAACAATTGCAACATCGTCAATATCGTTTGGAGTCCAGGAGCTGGGGAATTCGTCGTGGGGTTGTTGAAAAGAGGACTGAGATAGAGGAGGAAGAGAATTGGGTATGAAGGCGATCACTGAGGGATTCTTGTTCGGACAGGGCTGAGGTCTGCCTTTTGTCCATCATATGCCAGTGCTGTTGAACGGTTGGATAAATAGTGGTCCGCCCAAAATTGAATGGCGGTTGGGTAGGCCAGATGTCATAGAGATTGAAGGAGGCGGTCCTTGGATACATTGTTGAATGCACCACTAATATCCATGAAGTGGGAGGTAGTGATGTCCTTTGCCTGCTTTCTTTGTTGGATTTCATGTGTAAGTACCATGGCGGCATCCATAGCAGAACTGTGTCTTCGTCCTCCTTTTTGATCTTTGTGTAGTAGGTTGTATTTTTCAGCCATATATGCAATTCAGTTTGCCATCAACTTTTTAAGGATCTTCCCAAGGCAATTGGGAAGGGTGACAGGTCAGTAGGCCTTAGGTATTGACTATTAAGGTTTCCAGGTTTGGGTATAATCACACTCGTTGCTTGTCGCCAACAGGTGGGGTGATATCCTGTGGTTCAAAGTATAGCAAAGTGACTGTTGAATTGTTCAGTCACTGCTGGGTATGTTTGCCCGAGACAGTAAAAGAGAAGCCCAACGGGTCGAGGGGTTTGACGTGGTGCAGAGGTGATTATTGTTCGTTTGATTTCTGTTGGGGTAAATGTAACCCATGGCAGAGTCGGTCAATTGGTGATATCAGTTGGGGTAGGTGCTACTGATAGGGGTGGGAACATGGTGGAACGGAAAGGTACCGCGTTTTCTTCAAAAGTCACAGCTGTTATGTTTGGGAATGACAGGGGTGGTGTCCGCTGGGTTTTCCTGGGTTTGGTACAATAGAGGGTGCACTATATCCCAGTACCTTGTGCATTTGCTGAAAATTCAATCCACATTGTTGTCTTGGAGGTGCGGATATTCCAGAAATATTGGTTTCGAACAGCTTTGCATGTGATGAGATTACTTTCAAGGCCGGTTTTCATTCACTGCTTCTGTGCCTGGTTTATCGGTGTTCATGAGATTTTGAGTCGGGGTGTCCACCAGCGTTTTGAATATGTAGTAAGCTGGGGGACTGGGGTAGATTCCTTGACAGCATCAAGAATCATATCTCGGAGCAGTACGGCTGATTTGTTAAAGTTTCATTCGGTTGGTTGCTCATGGATGTATTGCCAGACTATTTGTGAGGCATGGCAAAATGTATTAAGAGTTTTCAAGAATCAATTCCAATCTGATTTTTTCCAGTTGTATCTTATCGGGTTGGAGTCAGTTGTAACAATTTCAGATTCTGCCAAGATATCCAAACGTATTGTTGCATGGTCTGAACCAGTTGTTCCATTGTCATCTACTGCCCAATTTGTAACCGAGTCATGGATGGCTTGCGATGTGAAGGCCAGGTCGATAATACAGGTTCCCTTGCCATTTCAATAGTAGTATGTTGCGGTGTTTGGCTCATTCAGAAGACAACTGTTATTGGTTTCCATGATCTGAACAAGTTTGTCGGCGCGTTTGGGTGTTTGAATTTGTGAATTCTACCATGTATGATGGGCATTCATATCACCAGCAATAATGCTTCATTCAGGCATTGGGATTTTGGTGGAGCTTCTTGGAATGGTGTAGAGATCAGATATGCCTTCATATTCATTGTAAATATTGAAGACTGTGGTTGGTGCAATTGAGGGGGTTGATATTTCAATGATTTGAATATCCGGATCCTGGCTGATTTGGTATGTGGGGAGTATTTGATATAAGAGTTGTTTTAGGCCACATTGGCAATTGTTCTATTGTGATTTCTTAAGTTTTTCGGTGGTATCAGTAGCTCAAATGCAGGGTGAGTTGTAATGAATGTACTGTCTGGGTTGAATTCAGGTTCTTGAAGTACAAGAAGGTCGGCCATTCTAACTGCAAAGTCAAGAAGGGTATTGATGACTAAGGAGAAACAGTTGCAGTTGTGTTGAATAATTCCAATTTTGGTAGGTGAATAGGAAGGTTGTTTAGGCATGGGTGATGGTCAGGTGGTCTTTCATGAACTTGGCTCATACCTCAGCATGTATGGCAATAATCATTGTGCATTTAAAATTGTTGGTCCGGTGATTACCCGTGCAGTTGATGCATTCGATCATATAATTGACACACTGTTTGCCTTTGCTGGGACATGATCCACATGTGTGGGAGGTTGTGGTGTGGGATGCTACACATATGCTGCAGAAATGTGATGGTTTGCATTGTAGGTAGGAAGGGCCAAATTGTTGGCAGTTAGTACATTGGTCGGTTGGTTGGGATGCCACATATTGGTCAGCTTAGTGCGTCTTGCCATCTACTTGTACTCCATGATCTTGAATATGTTTGGCTTCATGTTCAGTACGGACTGCAATGACCATGGTGGTTGCCATTCAGTGTGGTTGTGTTTCTGGCTTGGTAAGAGATTGTGGTTGAGTGGTAAGCTTGATATGATTGTTGTTCATCTCAATATCTTCTTTCAATAATATCATTCCTGTTTCACATGCAAGAAACATTGTAATGTCAATGGAAGGAACCATCATTCGGATCCAAGTTTCTTGCATTTTAGGATTTTGTACAGTTGTATCAACTGAACGAACTGTTTCTTCAATACCAGTCTTGTCAGCTAGTACCAATTGCACAGGGCAGGCATCTGCTGTCAGCAAAACGAGATTGTGCTTATAGTTTGCAGAAAAATGAGCAATATTGGTCAAAGGGTTTGCATAGCAGCGTCGGAGGGTGGCGTTGATAGCAAGCTTAAGTTTTGTAACATGCACCGTAACTTATTGATCACTGTGTCAAGCAATCACTAGTATTTGTTGTTTTTTGGAGAGACGACTGGGATTCAGAGTACATCCATTCTTATCATTTGGTGGGTCTTTTCTGGCGCATGCAAATGCAATCGCTGACCAGAGGGTGGGTTTGGTGGAATTCCTTCTGGGATGACTGGAGTTAGTAGGTCTGGTAGTGCTGGTGGTGCAGCATTCTTCGATGCTTGGATTTTTACGATATATTCAACTTGTTGTCCAAGGGTTGCAATTGTATTCAGGGCAATTTCATGTTTGGTTCAATTGAGTTCAAGCGAGAGGCCAGTTCTCGGTTCTGGGTGGTGAGACATTTGTTGATCTCGAGAACATCCTCATACAGTGGTTCAAGGATTGCTTTGAATACCTGATGAATTCTATCATTATCTTCATCGTTTTGTGAGGTCGAGTTGACCTGTGTACAGGCCAGTACGTCTATCGGTTGATACAGTTGCTATCCAGAAGCAGTGATGCTCAATAGAGTAGTCAATAGGTAAGATTATGGCTAAGGTCCTACTTGCACCGCCACGAGATGACTATATCCAGGGCGGTTACCCACCCTCAGCTAACGGCCATTTCCCTGCCTCCGCCATTATATTATCCCCCTTTCTACGTGCAGACCTCCTGGGCTGCTGCATTCATACATGGAGAAGCAATTCAATCCAAATCCAGGTGGCTTCCATGCCATTATAAGTCCCACAACCGATCGGTACCGTCAAGGTCGCTTTACGGCGGATTCAGTGCATGGGGAAACTCCACCTCCAGGACTAGGTGGTATAACCCATGCCGACGCCATTTGTACCAGGCCGCATCCATAAGAAGAGAAGAAATGAGAAGAAAACTCAAGAAACCATTGATCCAAATCCTCCCGATTCTCCATAACTCCCAAATCCAGTATTCTGAACTTGGGGTTTGCCCTGACCTCTGGCGATGTCAATTGAATCACCGCTGAGGTTTAGTTGGGTGTTCTCAATGAAACTTGTCCAGTACTCCTTGAGCATTTTCGAGGTGCTCTGCCGGCTCCCAGCTTGTCTGTATGTGATTATAGCCGGCCCACTGCACTAGGAAATGAAGCCTCCAGTACCGTCGCTTGGAGTCAAGGATGCGGTCATCTTCCAATTAGTCAACATCATCGACCACCATCGGCTGTGGTTCAGAGGGCGGCTGGCTGAGGGCCGGCGGCGAGTACTTATCCAGGAGAGAAACGTGAAACACACTATGAATTCACATAGTTTTTGGAAGTTCTAGTTTGTAAGCATTTTTATTGATGACTTCACTCACTTTGTATGGCCCTGCTTGCTTATAATCCAGTTTCTTGGAAGGCTTCATTGAACAAATGTTCCGAGCCAATATCCAGACCTTATTACCAACTTCAAAGTTATTTCCTTGCCACCAGCATACGTTGTCTGCCGCTCCTGGGCATCCAGTATGTTTTCACGAAGTATGCGGTGCGTCTCTTCCAATCCGGCAGCCATGGAGTCTGTTTGCACTTCCGACCTCAAGTGAGCTGCGTATTTTGGAGCCTTGAATTGCATTGTTGGATGATAGTTATCGTTGGCCTAAAAGGGGGTCATCCTCGTCGAAGCATGCATGGAGTTGTTGTACGTGAACTCAGCCAATGGCAGTAACTCCATCCAATTATCCTGTTCATAGTTGCAGAAGGCTCTGAGATACTGCTCCATTGTCTGATTCTGACGTTCCGTTTGGACGTCCGTCTGGGAGTGGAATGCAGTCAAAAGACAATGATCAGTGCTCATGTGACTGCAGACTCTCGCCCAGAATCGGCTGGTGAATTGTGTGCCGCGATTGGTGATGACATTATCAGACACTCTATGCTTGCAAATAACATGCTCAAAGAAGAGCCTGGCCTGTTCGGGTGAATTGATGTCCTTTCGGCAGGGCAAGTAGATGCCCATTTATTTATTGATTTATTTATTCATCATACAGCATGCAGCCCATAGGCTATGGCCGGTGAGGTACAAACAAATAACCAAGAACAAGAACAACAAATGAAACCGAACTAAGGAAAAAGGAAAAACCCCTGGCTAGGTAGCACCGCTCCGCAGTCCCCTATCACCCCTGCTCTAGTTACAAAGAAATTTCAAATAAATCATAGCGGTTTGTAACACGCTTCATACAATAATAAAATATCTGTCAGTCCCATTCGGCTTGGTCCTGCATATCATGCGGGTTCTCCCCCTGGAGTTTACCCTCCTCCTCCCTTCTCCGTTCAAATTTCATCCTCCTCTCAACTCTCTGCTTCTCCTTCCTTTTCATCATCATCCTCTCCATCATCCCCTCCACTCTTACTCTGATGTTCCTCCACCCTATTGTTGACAGTTCCCTGTCCTGCAATTCGGATGTTACCCTGCCCAAGGTGTTCGTCATCACGGAATTGGCCCAGGTACCATCTGCGAGTAGCTATATGTGTGTCGTGCAGAAAATGTTTCAAAGGTTGCATTGCTTTGTCGGTATAAAGATGATGCTTCCAGAGATATCGAGGGTGTACAACTCCAATCTCTTTTCGCATGGTTTGTCTTTCGCGTTTATATAAAGGGCATCTTAGTACAAGATGTTCTGGTGACTGGGGACCTCCATAGCGACATGGGCAGTGAGGAGAGTCCACAGCATTGATTGGTATTTTGTATAGGTAACTGCGGAAGTATCCATGTCCAGTTTGTAGTTGGGTGACAGTAGATGCAAACTGGCGGTTGCCACTTCTGAAAATATAGTCTGGTTTGGTACGGAATGTTTCAATATAGTTCTTTCCTTTCGCGGGATGTCGCATCCACCAATCCCCCCATTCCTGCATTTTTGCTGCTCGGGTTACCCTCTCGAGGTACGATAATGAGGTGTTATAGTAAAGTAGGTGGTGTGTCCACAGTGGCCTTTTTTGCCAACTTATTGGCAAGTTCGTTTCCAGGTACATCAGTATGGCCAGGAACCCATTGTACTGTGATAGCAGTTTTGAGTGCATGGAGGTTATTGGCGATGTTGGAGAGTGCCAGGGAAGTGGACTGTCCAGGGGCGGGTTTGAGAGTATTGAGACGTCATATGGCAGCTTGATTGTCTGTGAAAATCCATACATGTCTTTTGGTGAGGTTATTACGTTGACAGATCTGAAAGCATTTCTGTGCAGCTTTAAGAATACCAAGTAATTCAGCATCATAAACTTCCTGTTGATGGCCTATTGGATAGATTGCTTCAATGACATCTTCTCCTGTCATTTCAACTACTGTACCTGCGCCAATGATTTCGTTCAACATAGATCCATCTGAATAACAAACAATATTGCGGTCATCTTGTTTCAACATTGCATACTGGGCTTCGTGGACTTTGGCTTCCTCTTCCTTTGAACGAGGATTAATTTGTGTTTTGACTCTACTTTCAATCCATGGTGGACAGGCTGTGGTTGAATAGGTTTCAATCTCCGAGCTGTTGGTAGATGCCCATTGTTGTGAGCCGATTGATGATGACTAGGATCCCTGTATTCTCGGATGCAGTTGATTCCGGAAAGTCGGTGACAAAATCCATGCTGACACTCTTCCAGGGTCGTGATGGTGGTACCAGTAGCATGTTTACTCTGTGGCAGGCATGATGTGGAGCCTTCATCCGGTGGAAAACTTCGCAGCCACTGACGTACGTCTTTATGTATGCATCCATCATGGGCCAGTAAACGTTTCTAGACACTAGTTCAGCAGTTTCAAGAGATCCAAAGTGATCTGATTCAGGGTTGACATGGAAAAGACTTATCACTTTGCCACGCAGAGCGTCATCCGACAGAAAGTATATCCTCCCATTGTAGGTCAGAGCTCCTGCGACGACTTTCCATGGATTCTTGTCATCTGCCATTTGATTGTCGATTAGCTTTCCCGAGACGTCAACAGCCAATTGGTTGGTTGTCTGGGTGGCCTGAATCAAGGCCATGAGGTCGTGATAAGGTTCAACAGAATGTACTGAAGTGGTTGTGAGGAGTCGTGCAAAGGTACTCTCGTAGCCGGTCTCATAGTCGGGACGTCTTGATGGGCCGTCGGCTGGGTTCTTGGTGCCTTCCAGGTACTCGATGACAAAATCGTATGATGATAAATTCTGCACCCAGTGGGCTTGTCATTGGGAGAGCACTTTTGATGTTTGAAAGTACTGGAGGTTCTTGTCATCACACTGTGCCAAGACCTTGTATAGTACGCCCTCAAGGTGATGTCGCCACTGCTTCATTGCCTGCACGATGGCCAAGAGTGCACAGTCATACGTGTCATAGTTTTGTTCCGCTGGTGAGCACTGTCGGGAGTAAAAATTCACTGGACGACGGATTTTGAAGCTATCGTATTGCTTAAGGATACTGGCTATCGCAAAGCCACTTGTGTCAGTCTGGAGAACAATTGGCTTAGATGGGTGGAAATGCAGCAAAATTGGTGTCTCCGAAAAGGCTTTCTTCAGTTTCCGGCTGGCCAACTCGGTATCTCTCGTCCATTCCCATTTGGGTTTGACTGTTGTTTTGAATAAGTCCGCAATGGAAGTGGTAACCTTTGTGTACTTCCGGATGAACCATCAGTAAAAATTTGTGAACCTGAGAAGCACCTGCATTTCATGATCTGATTTGGTAGTCGGGAAATCCTCGATTGTCACAATGCAGTCCGTTTCGATACCGACTCCATCAGGGGATATGACCAACCCAAGCAGACTGATCTCCGAGACACCAAATTGGCATTTTTGCACCTTGCAATAGAGTCCAAACTCCTGCATCTGCTGCAGCACTTGCCGAACGTGCTCGTTGTGCTCTTTGACATTGGTTGAGTAGATTAGTATGTCATCGCGGTAATACACAGCGAAGTCGTCAATGTAATGTCACAGGCAATCATCGATGTATGCCTGGAAGATGGCTGGTGCATTCTTCAAGCTGAAGGGCATAACACGGTACTCAAACTGGTCATACCGCGTTCAGAATGGAGTCTTGTATTCATCACCTTCTCCAATTCGGATGATGTTATAGTCACTGCGGAGGTCCAACTTTGTTAATGCCCTAGCACCATGCACACAGTCGAGCATCTCCAAAATCAAGGGAAGTGGGTACTGGTTTTTCACTGTCACCAAATTCAGAGCTTGGTAGTCTACACAGAGTCCCAAGCCACCATCCTTTTTCTTTGTAAAGAGTATTGGCACTGCCGCCAGTGAGGCAGACGGCTGTGTGAAACCATTGGCCAGATTCGACTCGATATAGGCCTTGAGCGTATGCAGCTCGATTTCTCACAAATTGTAGATCCGCCCTTCTGGCAATGTATTCCCTGGCTCGAGGTCAATCACATGATCAATTGGTCGGTGTGGCGGCAAGGTCTCTGCCTTTGGCTTACTAAAAACCTTGAGGAACTTCTGATATTCGGCTGGTATATAACTACCATTGTCGGTAGGTACTCTCGGCACTCCCTGGCCGGTCTCGTCTGCTGAATCTGCATATGGTAGTACTAAGTTCATATAAGAGAATGGAAACAAAAGTGTCACAGAAACCAGAAGCCCTTGTCATAATGAGTTATCCTCAATGGGAACCCCTGCAGTCCAGTACTCCCTGCTTGACTCAGCGAGCTGGTAGCAGTCATTCAAGCACCGTCAATGTGTAACTCTTCTACCGCAACTATTGCCACTGCTTCCTGCTCACCCATCCAGCACCTGGAGGTCTCACATGCGGTCCATAATGCGCCCAGCAGCCTGTTGCACTCCCCAATCAATAGGCCAAATACTTGCTTGACCTCGTCACCTGTGAGTAGATCATTGAATGCAGTAGCTTCGAATAATTGTATAACCGGAGGAGGAGAGAAATCCTCACCGCACTCCAGCAAAGTTCCGTTGGTGTCCACGTTCAGGGTTCCATCGCGATTCCCATCCAGGGTGGCAGCCTGCGGCCCACTTGGGGTTTGCAAGGCTATAAGTCGACGGGCTTTCCAGTCGATATCAGGATTCCGATCCTTAAACTAAGGCAGAACCAAAACCCAGTGATAAGCCCGCATGGGCACAATTAAGACATCCAATTCGTCAACCAGAACCAAACCTTCACAGTACTGAACTGAGAGCCGGCTCTTCCGACTCTCTCTTGCAGACATTATCTCACGGCCATCGAGGCCCGAGGTGGCGTTGAATGCCAATTCGTCCAGTATACTGAGCCGTCACCACAGCATGGATGTCATGAAGATGCTTGTCGCTCCACAGTTGATGAGGACTTGTACGCATTGCATTTCGCCGTGAATATTTTGAACAAATACATTGTGTATGATGTGTGCTGCATCAGGCCGCTCAGTGCCGCACAGATACTGACTGAACATATTAGCTCTTGGGCTCTCCAAAATAACTCTTGATTTTAATGAATTCAGTGTGCCTGCACTTTGCCAATATCACCATGAGCGCCTGCGCTCCCAGCCTCTTCAACCGCAGCTCCGCCTCATCCACCCTCTCTCGCCGAGCCAGGTACCGGGAGAGGTACACCAGTTTTTTGACTGCTGTGTGTGGAACGACCATTGTCGTTTGACTTGATGGCCGCTGCTGCTGGCACCGCCAGGGTTCAATTTGTCTGGACAGTCGGCCAGACTATATTGTGGGCATGTATTGGTCAAGTGGTCGCCATTGCAGCGGATGCACTTGTTATTGGCAATGCAGTTGTCGAGAACCTCCTTCGAAACCCATGGTGCCGGAAGTAATGCGGCACATTTGCCACCGCCAATGGCCTTTTCACCGGAAGTTGTCTTGGTGGGCTCGGAAATTGACAGTCTGATATTACGTTTTCTGCCAGTTCGTTTGGATGATTCTCCGCTCCCACCGGAACCCCCGGTGGGATGCTTTTGTTGATGTTATTGTCTCCCGTTCGTGCTGCCCAGTCCAGGTTGGAACTCTGCGCCTGCTGCTTGGTCGAAAAGATTGTCGATGCTTCCCAACCTCCCGTGCGTCGTCAATGGTTTAACTCATGATCGTAGCCCAGGCATCATACCTGTCCAGGCCAGTTCGTATTACTTTTTAGGGTCCTTTGCTTCGTGCCATTCGGCTTCCTGCCACATCGAACGAAGTCGATTGGCCTATACCCGCACTGATTGGTCTTGGATATGAAAGCTCTGGTTGAACTCTCAGAATGCCCGCCTGGCTACATTCAACACACGGTCAGGATCGCCGTACGTGTTTTGAAGTTGTTAAACGCAGAGATTGAAATCATCAATTGCAGTTTGGTTCGAATGCCGTAACATTGGGCCCCATGTGACTGGATCCTCCATTTTCACTTGTCCCTGCCAATGATCCTTATGGCCACCCCAGCTGCCCAGTAGATTCAGGGTGTATTTGACTTGATCCGGTGCGCCGTTGGAGAAATGGTGGCGATGTGAGTTGAAATTCCCACGCAGAACATGAATCAAGATATCCAATTCGGAGGTGCCTGCGCAGTAGCGCTCAGGGTCAACTCTTTTAAAAATCCCGGACTTACTGCATTCCTGTTCTGCGACCCGCTCCCTAGCAGCGTCTCGTTCCCGAGCTGCATCTGTTTCCCGAGCCCATTCTGCTTGTTCAGCCGCTCTGGCTTTGCGCTCAGCCCGCTGTTCGGCTCGTATTTCAGCTTGTTGTTTGAAATGAGTTTCAGCATCAGTCAATTCTGGGTAGCCATGTCGCGCTGATCATCATCAGTAATGATTGATGAGAAGTCATCATCATTATCATCATCTCTGACGTGTGTATTACAACCTTCGGGATTGACATCACTGCCGTTGGGTTTGACATGACTGCCATCAGGATTGACATTACTGCTGTCGGGATTGAGATCACTGCCATTGGGATTGACATCACTGCCGTCAGGATTGTCATCGATTCTGGCATTATCTCTGATTTTGTCTTCCAGGAGAAACGATGGTCTCTTGGCTGGAGTCCTTTTGGAACTTGCCGCTGATGCCTGCAGAGTCTCCTCGTTTCCATGATTGTCAGTGACACCTAATTGAGTTATAATCAACATCTTTGGAGGCATCATGGGAGTATACTTGCCTGTTATCTGCTATGTTTGTGTATATCGTGACAGGTTGAACAGGGGTAATCATCATGAAATCTCATGCGAAACATATCCGGTGACTAAAAAGCGATCATAGTGTGAGGTCGAGTACGCCCGTATACAGGCCGGTAGGTCTATAGGTAGATAGGGTTGCCAATGAGAAGAAGTGATGCTCCATAGAGAAGTCAATAGATAAGATCATTGCTAGGATGCTACTTGCACTCCAGCAAGATGACCATATCCAGGGTGGTTACCCGGCCTCAGCTCACGGCCATTATCCTGCCTCCGCTGTTACATATCTATATAGACAATATCACGATGAATGGAGAATCCGGCACCTTGAAAATTCAAACCATCGAACTACTTAAGAGCGAATTCCAACTAAATGACATGGGAACACTACAATGGCTGCCCGAAATCAACATTATATTTACAGATGATGGAATCACTGTTTCTCAAACAGCATTCATTGAGAAAATACTGAACTGATTTGGATTTCCAAATTGTAAAGCAGTCTCGACTTCTATCAACCCAAACCATAGGTTGACTAAGAATCTCGAACAATCTGACGACAAAACAATTAAAGCTTATCAACAGATCATCAGATCTCTCATGTATCTAGTTACTGGGACCAGACCTGACCTCGCATATACTATTACCCATCTCTCTCAATTCAATACAAATCCCTCTTCAATATACATATCTGCTGCCACAAGAGTTCTAAAATACCTCCAAGGCTGCAAAGACTTAGCCCTCTTTTATCCCTGGAAATCACCTCTTAAACTTACAGTATATTCGGATGCCTGCTACGGAAATGATTTCGACTCGAGAGGAAGCTTGTCAGGTGATCATTTTCAACTTGGAGACTCAACAATCTCGTGGCGTTCTTGCAAGCAAGGGTTTGTGGCAATATCCACTTGTGAAGCAAAATTCATGGCCCTGTCCTTGACTACAAAACACCATCTGTAGTTACAACAAGGACTTAAAGAGTTACTTAAAATTAATATTCCAAATACAGTCATGAGCGACTCAAATGCAGCTAGCAACATTACGAACAATCCAAAAATCAACGATCAATCAAATCACATCGACATGGCCTACCACTTCACACCAGAGCAAGTCGAGGCCAGAAATGTTACCGTGTTATATGTTCAATCGTCAGAAAATCTTGCGGATATATGTACCAAGAGATTATCACAAGAAATATTGAAACATTTTTGAAAAAAGTCTTTCTGTACAAAATTGGAAGGGGTATTGGAAATATTGGAATCGTGACTTAGGATTAGTCAAGTTTGTATTTTCTTTGTACATGTTTTCGGATGTTAAAAAATAAATACAGAACGGACAAAAAGCCGCATTTAGCACAAGCGCTTATTATAAAGATAGCACTCGTATTTCTGATTTATAACTCATTGTTACATAGTCATAAAGACTTGTATTATATATGAACTGACAGGGGTTGCAATGAGTCACGATATTAACAACACAACCACACCTTCGGTAAACACCTCAAATTGACTCCTCTCTCAGGGTCAACGAGATTCCCATCCGATTTTCGTTTCTGTTAGAACGAAGGCGGTTTTTTGTATAAATAGCGGTGCATTTCCACCTTTGTAGATAGTTTTTTCTATATCGCAACATACAGTTAGATAGCAATACAATAGTTTGCCCTCAACCTTTCGAAGCTTAATATCTTCCAACATACTTACCCTTGATTCTATTTTTGTGTGTTTTTATGACTATATTTTTTCTTGGACCTAGAGTCAGAATCCACAAAACCCGAATCACCTTCAATTTCGGACGAGTTCAGTTCACCATCTCTTTATCTGTTTACGCCAGAACCAGATCAGAGTACCGACCTCATCATCTCGATAGCTTGGATTCCAATTGCTGGGGTAATGGGTTGGAAGTTCATAGAAGAGAGGACTGGGATAGAGGAGGAAGAGAATTGGGCATGCAGGCGATCCCTGAGGGATTCCTGTCCAGGCAGTGCTGAGGTCTTCCTTTCATCCATCAAATGCCAGTGCTGTTGTATGGTTGGATAACAAGTGGTCCACCCATAATTCAATTGCGGTTGGGTAGCCCAGTTGTGGTAGGGTTTAGAGGAGACAGTCCTTAGATACATTGTTGAATGCACCACTTACATCCATAAAGAGGGCAGTGGTGATTTTCTTTGCATGCTCAACAGTCTGTCAGTTACAGGGGCATTTGTATGTGCTGATTTCCCCAGAGTCGAGTAATACAACTGGGCCCTGGATTTCATGGGACAGTATGCAACAAAATAACTGCAAATTTGAAACACGTCGTATCCACACCTTATCGATCCTAATGCGGGAAAGGAGATAGGGACAGTACAACTTGGACTTAAGAGGGCTACAGGGACACCTGAGGTTCACACTGGGGAAGTGCTAGGAGTAGGGGATAGAAGTGTAGTTAGTTGCCATGGCCGCAAGCGGCCGAATGCAATATGATTAAAACAAAACAAAAACCTTATCGATCATCAGTCCATGGATTTCTAACAGCTCGGTGATAAAAACCTACTCAACCACAGCCTGTCCACCATGGATTGAAGGCAAGGTCAAAACACAAATTGATCCCTACTCAAAAGAAGAGGAAGCCAGAGCCTACAAAGCACAGTATGCAATGTTGAAACAGGATGACCGCAATATTGTTTGTTATACAGATGGATCAATGTTGAACGAAAACATTGGTGCAGAAACGGTACAGGAAATGACTAGAGAAGAAGTCATTGAAACGACCCACCCAATGGACCATCAACAGGAAGTTCATGATGCCGAATTACTTGGTATTCTTAAAGCTGCACAGAAATGCTTTCAGATGTGTCAACGTAATAACATTACCAAAACACATATATGGATTTTCACAAGCAATCAAGCTGCCATATGACGTCTCAATACCTTCAAACCCACCCCTGGACAAACAACTTCCCTGGTACTCTCCAATATCGCCAATGACCTCCATGCACTCAAAACTACGATCGCAGTACAATGGGTTCCTGGCCACACAGATATACCTGGAAATGAGCTTGCTGATAAGTTGGCAAAAAAGTCCATTTTTGAAAAACCACCTACCTACTATAACACCTCCTTATCTTGCCTCAAGAGGGTTACCTAAGCAGCAAAAAGGCAGGAATGGGGGAATTGATGGATGAGGCATCCAGCAAAAGGAAAGAACTATATCAGAACTTTCTGTACGAAACCAGACAATATTTTCACAAGTGGCAACTGTCAGTTTGCATCTACTGTGATCCAACTACAAACCGGACATGGATACTTCCGCAGTTATCTATACAAAATACCAACAAATTGTACTGATTTCCCTCACTGCCCATATCACTATGGAGGTTCTCAGTTGCCAGAACATCTGCTTCCAAGATGCACCATATACCAATGCAAAAGACAAAGAATGCGGAAGGATATTGGAGTGGTACACCCTCGATATCTCTGGAAGCATCTGCTTTGTACAGATAAAGCAATGCAACCTTTGAAATATTCTCTGCACAACACTCATATAGCTACTCGAAGATGGTACCTGGGCCAATTCGGTAATGATGAACACCTCGGGCAGAGTAACACCTGAATTGCAGGGCAGGAAACTGTCAACAATATGGTGGAGGATTATCAGAGTGAGTGTGGAGGACATGATGGGGTGGATGCTGATGAGTAGGAAGGAGAAGCAGAGAGTTGAAAGGAGAATTAAAGTCAAATGGGGAAGGGAGGAGGAGGGTAAACTCCAGAGGGAGAACCCGCATGATATGCAGGACCAAGCCAAATAAGACTGACAGACATTCAATTATTCTATGCAGTGTATTATAGACCACTATGATTGATTGGAAATTTCATTGTAACTAGAGCAGGGGTGACAGGAGACTGTGGAGTGGTGCTACCAAGCCAGGAGTTATTCATTTTTCCTTTGTTTGGTTTCATTAGTTGTTTCCATTCACTGTTATTTCTTTGTACCTCACCGGCCATAGCCTGCAGCTGCAGGCTGTATGATGAATAAATAAATAAATAAATATATATGTGCTGATGGTCATGTAGTTAGCTTGCATATTCCTCTCCAGCCAGCATGCCTTGAGGTGTGTATGCTGTTGTTAGTTATACTCCACACTAGCCTCCACAACAGTCTGTGAAGTAAGGGGCATTCATATATACTCACAGTCTGTGTAGGTTACTTGAAAACTGCTGTCCTGCTGGGGTACCTCGAAGTGGGGATGCAGTTTGTTGTAAGTCATACTTGCACCCGAACCACCTCAACTGTCTGTCAGGTACAAGCAGCAATTTATAAGTGCTCCTGGTATGAGCTGGTTGCTTGCATACTGGAATCCTGCCAGAGTACCTGAAAGTTGGTATAGTCATAAGTCATGCTTTGCACCCTAGCCTCCTTGACGGTCTGCAACGAGCCAATTTTCGTGTTACAATTTCTGATGGTCAGTGCAAGTTATGTACAAATTTCATCCATCGGGTGTGCCAGGGAGCAGCTACCATTGTATATATATTAAACAAGTGCAAACCTTTCGATCAACAATCAAGTGTCAGGTTTACCACGAGTTTGATCTATACCATTCAGCCAATCATTGTTTTTTTCACTTTCCACTTCCAAATTTCTGTATCACTTCCTGTTATGTTTCAGTTATATGGAACACTCAATACAAGACATCTGGAGCCATTATTTGCAAAAGAATCAGGAGGTATACTTTCAACACACAGCAGCCAGGGCAAAGCAAATACAGGAGTACCCAGAACAGTTTGAAGAAGTTTGCTCTTTTGTCATACCAAATGTTCATTCAGAGGATGATGATTGATGTGGTTTTAATTTTATGCAGGAGGATCATTCTGGAGATGATAAACATCACAACAAATATGTTGACCCCAACTATATACAATCAGATTCTTCTGATAGAGAAGATGATCATTTTGGTAAGCCTGAGCCACTGGTCCACCAGAGCAAGGGTATACCAGCTAAAACTGTTGTTCCAGCACAGAAGCACAGGAACCAAGCTTGGTGGATGGGGCAAGCAGCATATCAACAGAAATTTGAAACAGTTCAAAATATGGCCCTTCGGTGTATCCTTGGAGCCTTCCGCACATCACCAACAATAGCCCTACACAATGAATCAGCCCTGCCACCAGTAGCTGTACGACATAATCACATGCTAAGAAAATATGCAATACGAATACTTACATTGCCCGAAATGCATCCAATCCGACAACGTTGTCCATTGACTTTCCCTCCATTTCATGAAACCCCAGAGTCTAGTAATACAACTGGGCCCTGGATTTCATGGGACAGTATGCAACAAAATAACCACAAATTTGAAACACGTCTCATCCAAACCATATCGACCCTCAGCCCATGGATTTCTAATAGTTCCGAGATTGAAACCTACTCAACCACAGCCTGTCCACCATGGATTGAAAGCAGAGTCAAAACACAAATTAATGCCCATTCAAAAGAAGAGGAAGCCAAAGCACATGAAGCACAGTATGCGATGTTGAAACAAGATGACCGCAATATCGTTTGTAATACAGATGGATCAATGTTGAACGAAAATATTGGTGCAGGAACTGTAGTGGAAATGACTGGAGAAGAAGTCATCGAAGCAACCTACCCAATGGGCCATCAACAGGAAGTTTATGACTCTGAATTACTGGATATTCTCAGAGCTGCACAGAAATGCTTTCAGATTTGTCAATGTAATAACATCACCAAAAGACATATATGGATTTTCACAGACAATCAAGCTGCCATACAACGTCTCAATACCTTCAAACCCCCCCTGGACAGTCCACTTCCCTGGCACTCTCCAATATCGCCAATAACCTCCATGCACTCAAAACTACGATCACAGTACAATGGGCTCCTGGCCATACAGATGTACCTGGAAATAAGCTTGCTGATAAGTTGGCAAAAAAGTCCACTCTTGAAAAACCACCTATCTACTATAATACCTCCTTATCTTACCTCAACCGGGTAACCCAAGGGGCAAAAATGCAGGAATGGGGGGATTGGTGGATGAGGCATCCAACAAAAGGAAAGAACTATATTGGAACGTTCCGTACTAAACCAAACAATATTTTCACAAGTGGCAACTGTCAGTTTGCATCCACCGTCACCCAACTACGAACCGGTCATGGATACTTCCGCAGTTATCTATACAAAATTCCCACTAATTCTGTTGACTCCCCTCACTGACCATGTCGCTATGGAGGTTCCCAGTCACCAGAACATCTTCTTCTAAGATGCCCCCTATACCAACGCGAACGAAAACCGATGCGGAAGGTGATTGGAGTGGTATACCCTCGATATCTCTGGAAGCATCTTCTTTATACAGATAATGCAATGCAACCTTTGAAACATTTTCTGCATAACACACATAAAGCTACTCGAAGATGGTACCTGGGCAAATTCAGTAATGATGTACACCTTGGGCAGGGTAACATCCAAATTGCAGGCCAGGGAACTGTCAACGATATGGTGGAGGAACATCAGAGAGAGCGTGGAGGGGAGGATGGAGAGGATGATGATGATGAGGAAGGGGAAGCAGAGAGTTGAAAGGAGGAGTAATTGAGAACGGGGAAGAAAGGGGGAGGGTAAACTCCAGGGGGAGAACCCGCATGATATGCAGAACCAAGCCGAATGATACTGACCGATATTTGATTATTGTATGAAGTGTGTTACAGACCGCTATGATTTATTGAAAATTTCTTTGTAACTAGAGCAGGGGTGACAGGAGACTGCGGAGCGACACTACCTAGCCAGGGGTTTTTTGTTTTTCCTTTGTTCGGATTCATTTGTGGTTCTTGTTCACAGTTATATGTTTGTACCTCACCGGCCATAGCCTGCGGGCTGCATGCTGTATGATGAATAAATAAATACATAAATAAACAGGAACCAAGCAGATACTACAGTTTTACTCCGACCAGGACTTCGCACAACATCTGCTGTACCAAAACCTTCGAACATGTGTACCAAGTGCAATACACATCTACAGGTGTCTTTACAGCCTTGTACTACAGGTGAATCAGTGCCAGATGTTTCCAACACAAGAAAAACAGACCAAAGCAATCCAGAGAACAACAAAAAAATGTTTGAGTTGGCAAAAGACTTCCTTGCAACTCTCTTCTTTACCAAATACCCATGGCCGTTAACAAAGGACAAAAGATCTGAACTTATTACAGAGAGCTGGAACGTTTCAATTGAGGATAAGGATTGTCAGATGTGGGTCGCCGGTGCACCAGAAAACAGTCCATCAGTATGTCAGAAGACTGGTGGCCCCTCAAAAGACATAGTTTTTTTCAGGCTGAGAATGCTGTAATTTTTGCCTGCCATATGAGCAATGGTGATTTGCATTAACATATATAGCGGTATACAAAATTCAGTAGCTTGCCTGGAAGACTGGCTGAGTCTGCTTGGCGCACTGTTGTGGGAAGCAACCACATTGATATTTGCTTGCAAGAAGACCTGAAATACCAAATCACACTGTTGATAGCTGATGACTCATACATGATGAAAATTGTCAGTGATATAAAAACCTGGTTTACCAGGTTTAAGATCTTAGATCTCATATACCATATCTTCTTCTGTATGGTGAACATCTTAGGGCAGCTCCTACATACAGCTCAATATTTTCATCCAGTATCTCCATGGACTTCAGCAATTGCCACAGCTACCATCCACTGTGCACTATCAGACTGTGAGCAGGACACAAAAGTCACCACATAGTTTACCAACGATCATTGTTAACTTAATTATAATCCTTTTGATATTCATTTCATCTGGACCGATCACTTATGGGCACACCTGGTTTGCTGTTTCCAGCTTCTCCCCATATGATTGGACTCTGGTTATACTGATTTATACACATTGGCACCAGAAAGACAAACCAAATTTGGATTGCAGGCATCACTCTGAGAGCCTATAATCATTGGCATTCTATTCATCCAACCAGGCAAAATACAATCATCAATAAGTGCAGAGAACACATGACTCATCTATGTAAAAAGAATGCCAATGCAATATCAGCTGTCCTTCAAGCAGACTAAGTGGGTGACGGTATTGATGATATTGATGCTATTTTGAATCGATTCAGCTGGATGGGTGTTAGTTGCTGTGCTTTATGTTCTTTGCGGTCTCTGTTGCTTCATTCATTATGTTCTTTTCCTACCTGTGCTTTCTAAGTTGCTCTCAATTTTCAAGTCTATTTCCATATCATTATTTCAAACAGTGTCTTTTTGAATCTGAATAGATAGGCAATAGGCAGTCATTCCAACAGTATTTATATAATGTAATCAAAGAGATGAATCACACAAAAATGGGGAAAATATACAAAATATATATCCGAAAGATTCCACATCATCCAATGCTCAGGGAGACTCATGGATCATGTATCAGCCGCACCCAGAGGCTCTAAAACATTACACTGGCACTCCATGAGGCTCCAAATTTGTGTTCTGGCACTTCTGGTGGATTCAGAACCTTGCATCAGCGCACCTGGAGGCTCCAGAATGATTTACTGGTACTTCTTTAGAATCAAGAACCTTGTACTGGGGCTCCTGGAGACTCCAGAACCTTGCACCAGTACTCCCAAAGACTCCAGAACCTTACACTGGCGCTTCAGAGGTTCAAGAATCTTGCACCAGTGCTCCTGGTGGCTGCACAACCTTTTACTGGTGCTCCCGGAGGCTTTGGAAGCTTACCCCAACACTCCCGGAGGCACCAGGAGAGCCCTCCCATGCTCAAGAAGCCTCCGATACGTTGTACTTACTCTAAACGCCTCCGAACTGCTCTGACAACTCCAGGTGTCTCTGGGAGCCTCCTGGAGCGTAAATTACATTTTGCTGATGGCTTGCTACACACAATCAAAGTTGAAAAAGCTAATTGCTTACCAACAAAGCTTGAGAAAGCTACTCTCTACCCAACAAAGCTAGCAAACATACCGCTCGAAACAATGAAGCTAATCTCTATTGAATGAAGCTCATTTATCTGGGGGTCAATTCGATTGCAATGATACAACCATTTTGGAATGCCGTGACTATAGAGTTAAGGTTATAAAGAATACCAACATTCCAAGTATAATTAATTAATGATAAAGATACTGAGGGCTCAAGAGATAGCGTTCTGCAGTAGATATGAAGTTAAAGACATTGGTTCAAATGACTAGTAGTAGTTGCAAAAGTAGTTGAATTGGTTTGAAGGTGGTTGAGGTACAAGAGTTTGAGAGCACAGTGTATATCATAATTAACAGCAAAGTCAAAGTAATAAAGACCTTCAATTTCTTTAATGGTGGATAGGTATTGGATCATTGATCACATTCTCATTAAGGAGAACAAACCTCAATAAGATTTGCATTTGGGAAGCCGTTTCATTTTGTTGTGAATCATTTAGCTATTTCCATATCTTGAGCAAAGATCCTGCCCTGCCCCAATTCAAGCAAGTTCTAAACCGAGTATGAGTTCTACTGAAACTGGAGCATCTGGAGTGATGCTCCCAGTGTTATATGTACTACATTATTTTACAGAGCGTAAACTCCAGGGGGAGAACCTGCATAATATGCAGGACCAAGCCAAATGAGACTGATGGATATTTTATTATTGTACGCAGTGTGTTACAAACTGCTATGATTGATTGGAAATTCCTTTGTAACTAGAGCAGGGGTAACAGGAAACTGCGGAGCGGTGCTACCTAGCCAGGGGTTTATCATTTTTCTTTTGCTGGGTTTTATTAGTTGTTCTTGTTCATGGTTATTGGTTTGTACCACACCAGCCATAGTCTGCGGGCTGCATGCTGTATGATGAATGAATAAATAAATAAATAAATACCTGATTTTACCATATTCAAAGATATGGTACTGAAAACTGCAATAGATTGTACAATATCAATAATTATAATTCTAGTCTTGGGCAAAGCAGATCTCTGAGTCAGATTTGCTAGTCTAATCTACTACTTTGTTTATATCTAATTCATTGTATAACAGTTTGTATATATACAGAGATGTATCAGTTTTATATAATAGTAATATAGGTATTATTAAAGTTTATTATAATTGTAAGTATAATGGATTGGATAATAGTTACAGTTATATTTGAAGTCACATCTGCAAAAACTTCAATCATGCAAAATCTACTTGCCACTTGCAGCTCTGGCTATGTAGTCAAAGAATATAACTGGAAGATGTCTGCTTGCTGAAGTGAACTCAAGCTAGATATATAAAGGCTGATGAATACAATATCAAACAGATACTATGGTAAGTAACAGTAAACAAGAGTGAAAGTTGATTTGGGCTTCCAATAAATCTTGAGTTTAATATACTATTTTCTTAGCTCTGTTTGGAAAATCAGGAATATTTTAATAATATCTATCCAAATATTGTATACAAAAACAATATATTGACAGTTAGTGTAAAGTTTGAATGATTGATATACTTTTAAAGTTCAATTCATTCTGTCAATTTGTTAATTCACTTTGATATCAGTTAAAGAATAAAAATACTTGAAAGTAACTTGTAAAATATAATATATAGTCTAAAACTACATTCTTATATACTTATACTAGGAATGGAGGGGGTTTCACCGCCTTGAGTGGGAATTGAACCAGTGACCTTCGTTCAGATGAAAAAAGATCAATGTGGTCGTTGTACTTGCCACGACAGGTTAACAACTTGGCAAAAAAATCTTGGCCAATCAGGTAAAGATTAGTCACTCATACATAGTTCTGATCATTGAACATCGTCGCCGAAGTACTGGTAAAGTCCTCAGAGGTAGCATCTTGCATTAGTTGTAATCACAGTGACAAACCAGTACACCGTCTTGATAGGTGAAAGTATAGAGTGATTTGTACTTTTGAACCGCTTTTATTGCAAAAAAGCCATAAGTCTGGACGATAAAGAGAGCTGACTACCCAACAATAGCTCATGGTAAACAACATTTCTAGTCTCCCCAGTGACATTATCCTCCCCCAAAGGTTTCCATCATGCCCCTCTATGCCTATCTCGTGAAACACTGCAGTAAAGTTGACCATGTGCAAGTACATCTGAGTGGAGGTCTAATCCAACTCTATTCAAAGTAAGACCCTGACAGCTGTTGAATATGATAGCATAAGCCAAACGAAGAGATAATTGTCGATGTTGGAAAGTCTAAGGGCAACTGGCAGGTTGAAAATGGAAAGTTAAATGTGGTATGCAAATCGTACGACATTTGGAAGTGGAATCGATGTGACGAAAGTCATTGACTTTTTCGTACAAATTTTTGATAACACCCTGGCGGTTCTTGACCAAACCATAATTGAGGTCGAGGTTCCTCATGATGATGCAAATGTAACTTTACTTCAACTTCAATTTGTGGGCAGGTAGGCCGTTTTCAGGTTGCAAAGCGAGATGATCTGTTGTCGCAGCAGGATGATCTTTGGGAACTGCTGAATCATTTTCTTTGATGCAATCGAAACTGTAGTACATAACTGGACAACGTTAGAAGAGTAGGAGAAGGAGACATATGTGGGAAATACCTTCTTTGTTTAGTAAATGGGCGAGCATCAACTGGATGAACATGTCCACATAGAAATTCAAAGGGCTCAGAAAAGAGTTACGAATACAATTATCTGGAATTGTAAGAGTCTCTGGAGGGTAAAGAAACTGAACAGCCTGATCAATATCTTCCATGTCTTCCATCATATCAAGAGGTATATTTGTTTTGTCAAAACCCATCGTGCCTTAACCGATGTCGACAACCCAACAGACATATTCAGGATCCGAAGGATTACGAAGAGGTTCATACAGATGTTGCTGCGAACAAGCACGCCAAAGAGGGGAACAGATTATAGAAGGGTCAATGGTCTTGGTTTTGCCACCAAAACGCACAACAGGAACGACTTGACGGAAGTCTCCAATTCCCAAAATCACTTTACCGCCAAACAGAACATTGTTGCCAGTGATATCCCTGAGTAATTCATCGACACATTCAATGCCTGATCCGTGGGTGATACGCATTTCCTCCTAGATGATAAGGTCCAATTCGGCGAGAAATAGTCCACGCTGCGCACAAAATACAAGATGAAAGTGGAGCTTTGAACCATCCTGCGAAATGTATCAATAAACATAATATCCAATATTGATGAGACAAACATGCGAAACCGGAATACCGAAAGTTGAATCATCAGTTTGGCCTCTCTGATGAGTGGTAATACAGAACGCCGTGATGCCCGAAATGACTAAAATGTGACCTTCGGAACGTAGTTTCACACAGACCTGTCAAGCAAAATATGATTCACCGTGACTGGCCATTCAGTCAAGGTAAAACACTGTATTCGAATGTCGTGCACTGGTAATAGTATTGTAGACAATTTGGAATACAGTAAGTTGTTCGTTGTTTATCGAAGCGATCATTTGGGTTGCAAGCTGTGACTATTCGTCGCTTCTATGACCAAAAGCCTGATGTTCAATATCAATTTTGGGAATCTTTTGCCCTGGATCAGGCAATCCAACGTCAATCAAATTAGTACCACATGTCGTACGGAGATTTGGTTATAACATAGAGTTGCCAGATATGCTTCTTCGATACCATTACAATGTAGGGTGTGATTGGCGGAGAATTCGTCTCTGTACCTCTTCCACAATTTGAGAGCGGAAGCAGGGATGTCGACTATGAGTTGAGCGTAAAGGAATCTTTAATGATCCAGTACATAAAGCAAGGAATTTGCTTCTTGAAGGCAAAGTTCGATCTCAGTAATATTAGCGAACGATCGAAATTTCATAGCCGCTTTCTGGAATGTGTTGTATGTTATGCCATTGACTTTACGAAGTTCCTCGAAACTGTATGAAGTTTTGTGTAAGATCAAAGAGTGTGAGTAAAAAGTTTTGCCTTTATGTGGTGTCAGGAGAACCAATCTGCACACGATGACGTTACCAGCACAGGCATAAATCACCTGATGTATGTTGATCTCTGGTGATTCCAGTTCCAACCACTGATTGGCAGATAGTATACCGTCACGATGAAACAGTTTGTGAATAAAACCATTGTTGAATTTGGGATACTTAGAATTGAGGAATATATCGATACGCAGTCATACAAAATATCTCAGCAACTTAGTAGCAGTGGAAGCGTTACTGTTACGACGTTGCGTGTAGTGAAAGTTATCGGTGGGCAGGTGTACCGGAAGGCAAATAACGCTGTAAGTCTTTCTCGTCATTTCGAAACCAAACATTCTCCATATAGCTTCGCAAGCACTGACGTAGCGAGAGTTGATAAAAATTTTGATTTTATCGATGTGTTCGGCTTCAGGATCCGTACTTGTGTATCAGGCAGTATCAGGGCCCTGGAAAAGGTACTTGAACGAATACATGATGATGCTGACTGTGAAAGTGACCTCGACATCAATGTGGCAATCCATTGGTTCCGTCAGGAAAGGCATGTAAAGTACGACAATCTTATCTTCGTCATTTTGGCATCTATACATAATTTGGCCGGCTCTATTCAATGCAGTGGTTTCCTTTAGAGTTTTTGGATATCCGTAGATACATTTGCCGTCCTTGTAACAATGGCTATTAGGAGAAGACAGGTGGTTATCTCGACGTAACTTGTATCTCAATACCTTAACACGCAGGTCAGAATTCTCAACAGGTTCCAGTAACTCTGCTTTGATAACTGAATCAATTATTTCAAAGGGTAATTTGGAATGTATCCAAGGTCCAATATGCAATTAAATAATGCGGATATAAGATTTAAATCAATCAAACAAAAAGGGAATCACCTTGAATACAATGTGTGCATGCGGTAAACCACGCTTCTGAAATTTAATAACTTTAACCTGGTCAATCCACTGACCCAGATCCAAACTGAATCGATAGTTAGAAGCAGTAAGTAAGAAGAAAGAAGTCACTAAAAAAATAGACTTCATTATCACCAACACACGTGATTTGAAAACCTGTACAACAACACCAGGTCTATGAGAAGCAGTTTACCTGGGGTGAAGACGTTCCAGAATCTTGGGCCATTTAGGATTCGTTGTGATGGTAATGAATAGAGAAGGCCAGCCAAATTGATGTCGCAGAGCCAATGCATCCGCAATCTGATCAGAAGCCCAAGCTCTAGATCTGATCCATCTGGAACCCAAATGATAGTCAATATCTGTATCACCTCCTGCTCGGTCGATCAAACCACTATGTCTGTATGATCAATGGTTGACTTCCATGCAGGAAAACATGTGCACCAACTATTTGTTACCGAGCCTTCCCAAAGAACAAAAATGGTTGTCGTTCTGCAGTAAACGCATACCGTAGTACTTCTTCGGCATTAATTCAGGGTGAATGTTATTGTTCCATCCAGGAGAATCGTGGAAGAAAATCATAGGGTACTGAAGTGGTTCGTAATGACCGGACAGGATGTCAATGAATGTGCCTTGGTAAGATTTGGGACTGTTGTGCCAGACATGTACACTGCGAGGCAAATGATTGGTGATCATGCTGGTGTGCATGATCGCAGCAATCACATTGGACCTGGTAGGTGGGGTTTAGAGTTCTAAAGCATATGGTATTCCCAGAGGTTTTTTGGGAGCATACAAAACTTCTTGACGTAAGGATTGTGCAGTCCCATTTCCACGTCGATACATTGAACAATGTTACTGTTAACATACTGATCCGCCACCACATGGTTCGTATCATCTGAAGAGTAAAGATACCAACAGGCAGAATGCTGACTGTGGGAAACGTCCAGCATACAGTGATAAGTATGACCGCAAAGCACAATGTTTGATGAAGAAGGCGGGTATAAAATAGATCTGTTGGTATCAATGGTAGAAAATCAGAAAATGTTGTTCAGTTTCCTGGATATGCCCGAAGCCCAACCATTCAAGAGTTGAACTCCAACCGCAGCAGGGTACACGGGCAATATAAAACAAGGGAATTGGCCGTCAAAACAACACCGCTTAGTGTCGACAGGTTAAGTGGTAAGTGATCGAACACCACAGTTCCGACAACGTCTATCATCCGGGCATTGTAACAATAAAGTATTCGTGCACTGCAAGCAAAGAGGATTCCACCAGTTAGATTTGATTTCATCAGATCGATTACGAAAGTACTGATGCAAAGCTTGAATGCTCTCGTGATCACATTTACATCGTTTGTGAATAGAGAAGGCACAGCGTGGAATAGGTATAGCAGATGTACAAAAGGATTCAGGACGGTGTTCACGACCAATACGGTTGCTTTGGCGATGTTCTTCAATAGTTTCTGCTTGTCGAGGCATGTCGGATGGCAGTACACTATCAAATACAGGAGAGATGGGTAACAGATATCACAGTTTATATAGAACAAAAGATGCAAGGACACGATGACAAAGGATACGAAATGGATATGACGGATGTCAATAACAGTTGACGTCAAGTCAAAGTACGTTCAAAAGAGGCAGGTACACGATCACAAAAAACACAAAACAGATGAAATGGAAGTCAATAGCATTTCACATCAAGTCAAAGTACGTACAAAAGACAACACAAAACGGATAATTAGCAATCAGATAGCCTTACAAAAATGCGTACTTCTGAGCCTCTCGGTGAGGGGAATGGTTTGACCACCGGGAGCACACACAGAAGATGCTTCTTTTCTATTGTCAGAACAGAACAATTTCTCGAGACTTCTGTAGTCATAATTTTCATCAGGATCGGTCAACAATGAAGCTGCAGGTGAAGAGTAAGCTATAGTCGAAAATGAAGAATGCCAACTCACTGGGGAATGACATGTTGTCCCAGTCGCCAGCATCGGCAGACAAATAATCGGAAACAGAGTGGATAGGCATCGGAAAATGCGGCGGATGCATATGTTTGGTGACGGCGTGAGGAGCAGAGAATGCAGAGTCAGACAGAGAAGTGTCATCTTTCGTCGGAGGAGGCGCAAAAGGGGCATGGGAGGATAGAAAAGTGTCAACTACCGTCGACGTATTCAAAGAAGGGGCAGAGGTGGAAGGAAAAGTGTCAACAACTGCCAAAGGATTTAAAGAAGGGGCAGAGGTGGATGGAGAGGTGGACGGAGAGGTGGATGGAGAAGCGGCCACTTTCGATGGTGTTGTAGGGGGAGCTCGACCCCAACCTTTTTTGCAATGCGTCTCTGGTGGACCACCAAGTTCAACGGAACTATTATCAGAAGTAGAAGACTTATGCAAAAATGAAAATTCTTTATACATAATAATGATCAAACCTGAAGCTTCATGACAGCCACACAAAATACCGTGAATGTTGATCAAATTGTTGATTTAAGGAAGTGATGTTTTATTGAAATGCACACGAGGAGCAAGAATAACTTGCACGACAAAATCAACTGACAGGATGTACTCTTGCGTCCAGCATTCAGTTTTGACGTTGTAACCGTGGAAATCACCATCTTTGGGTATGACTTGGTAGACGGATTTGACATGCCGGCAGATATAGATATGATATGGCATATGATCCGGAGGGGTACTGACATTGAAGTTTAAGCTGTACAAAAATCAGTAAACCGCAAAACACACAATTAATAAAGTAAGGATCTCATATATGATGGATTGTAGTGTTAAGAACCATATTCCGGATCGTTAAGGCGACACATTCGGTGCAGACGTAGACAATATCTCCAGGGACATAGAAGCTGGTGTTTTCGTGAAAGAAAGCAGTAACGGAAGCCTCCACATTGTCAATCGAGACCGAAGCCATCAAGATGTCATGTTCTGATGAACCTAACTTGACTTCGAAATCAGGTATGGGGACTGTTGGGGCAAAAGGTTTTGATCGCAAATGCAAGCCCGAAGCATCGACTTTCAATTCCATTGCGACAAAACGGTGGATGAAAGCTGAAGCGAATTGTATAGAATAGGGCATTTAATAAATTGAATATGTAAGCTAAAACGAAATGTAATATAGCAGAGCAAATATTGCGTGAAAAGACAATGTACAGGAGAGTAATGCCACGCTTTATAACTCAAGAATATGAAAATATAATGAGGCCATAAAGTGAAATAATTTGAGGATTGAACAACACAATTCAGAACGTATGATGGTGTTGAGACTCTGTAGGAGTGATGTTCGAAGGCCAATCATCCGTGTCTCAGCTACCTGTGGCAAGTGAAATAATTCAATAATCGAACGATGCAACACAGAGTGCATCAGCAAAGTCAATCGTCCGGTCCTGGAAGCCCCGGGACCCTCCAGAGGTTGCGGAGGTTGATTTTGAATGACGCACTCTGCAGACCCTCCGGGAGTCCTCCGGGACCGGTGAATGCAGCCTCAGCACACTCCCTTGTTCTCCCGGAGGCCTTGAAGCTGCTCCGGGAGATTCCTGTATCGCAAAAGTGTACTCCGTAGCCACTTCTGATGCCTCTAAGGGTGCTCCGGGAGATTCCTGTATCGCAATAGTGTACTCCGTAACCACTTCTGATGCCACTAAGGGTGCTCCGGGAGATTCCCGAAGCGCAGCAAAGTCCTCCGTGGCTGCTTCTGAGCTCTCTGTGGAGCTCCGGTACGTTCTAGGATCACTCAGGAGCACCTGGATCTATTTCTTCATTTCCAGATGGAATCATGGTGTGTCACCCATTTTCAGATGCGCCTGTAGCATCGCATACATCTTTGGCATTCATCTACTGCAGCCTGCCACTATCAACTAAAACAACATATATCCACGCTGCGCCCCAGCAGCTCCTCGACACGACCTTGACGAAAGAAACACAACCCCCGGGAAACACAACCCCCGAGAAACACAACCCCCGAGAAACACAACCCCCGAGAAACAGACTCTCACTTGAACACAGCTGCCAGGTCCTACGTTTCCTCCTCTGCTGCATCTGGTGCTACATAACGGGTCGAGTGCTCGGCTGAGCTTGCAATTCTTGCGTCCATATAGATGCCCATATGCTCAA
Organism: Trichophaea hybrida; assembly: GCA_015178995.1. Classification (NCBI taxonomy): domain Eukaryota; kingdom Fungi; phylum Ascomycota; class Pezizomycetes; order Pezizales; family Pyronemataceae; genus Trichophaea; species Trichophaea hybrida. The sequence continues at coordinate 31,571 of WHVE01001044.1, forward strand.
TGATGGCCGCCTGGCGACCAGGACCAATGGAATTCCAGTGTCTCCTGCATCTATCGTACAAGGCTATATCAAACGTTAGTAGCCGTTAATTATAGGATCGAGGGGGTACACTGACGGCTGAATATCTCGCTGCGGAAGTCCTGACAGGTTTCGCTCTTCGTTCCTTTCTCGTAGTCCCTCAAGGCGCAGTTGAGTGCGGTCGCAGCCAAGCAAATCAATTGGGGAGTCACTCGCTTGTCCCAAAATTTGTTGCAATGCTCTTGTCTGCCAAGGTAGGTGTTGGAAGCGAAGAAGTGAGCAAAGATCAGCGCGGCGGGCTCGCTTCTCACAAACCACCGGACTTCCTTCGTACCGTTCGGGAGATCTTCCCATTTCCCAATCCAAGAGTCATCATTCAGCAAAGCGGCAACCTGCTGTAGACATAGAAGCTTCTCTTCTATCTTCAACGAGTACAGTGAAGTCACCATAAGCCTCGCTGTAGCGACTAGTCGACCCTGCATACCACTGATTTTCCCCCGCAACTGTATTGCATTGATCATTAGTATTAACAAACTTTGAAACCCGGAGAATACTTCGGAAACTCACAATTCCACGTGTCAGGGCATCGATGTGCTCACTGGGTCCACCGTGGTGTTCCCACACGTGTTGCATGCCGTTGAGTGCGCCAACAGCTCTCTGTTGGACGGTCATGGCGTCAAGGGCTTCATCCCATGCTTTATCACAAATGTCCAATTCGTTCTCTTGAGAGGCCGGCCAGGGGTTTTCAGTATACAGAACAGATTTCAAGAAGTCCTTTGCTAAATCGAAAGCTGCTTTGTTATGGAGTGGCACCTTGCTATCCTTGTTGCTCTTCGTCCCCGACGCACCTTCAATAGGTGGAGGGGCAGCTAAGGAATCCCAACTCCTTGCAGGCCACCGTCTGGCATGGTTCACTGGAACGAGGAACGTCGTATCTTGGCTAGGAGATCGAGGCAGAGTGCCTTGAGGTGATTGTGAGCGCGTCGACAACCGAGAACAGTCTCCATTGGTGCTCCCGAGGTTTGATTTGGATTTCTTTCTTTGAAGTCGGTCAGTCGCCTGGGCGGTATCTGAGCGAGCCCTTTTCGGGCCTTTTGAGCCTGTGTTGCGACTGCGTCTATTCCGTTCATGAGTTGACAGTAGCTCGTCATCATCATAGTCCGAACCGGTGGTGGGATAGTTGTCCTGCTCTCGGTGTTCATCATCGTCTTCTTCGACATCGTCCAGTTCATTCCGGTGGCCCTGAAGGTTAGCTTGATACAAATTAGGGATTCATCTGGCCTTACATGTCTGGGAACGCATAGAGAACCTTTTTGACTGGCCGTCCTTGCTGAGCGCTCAAAATCTCGCTCTTGAGAAGCGGTAAAGTTAGGACGTTGCGAGGCCATAGGTGATGAGAATATATCCAAATGTGATTTGAGAAGAAGAGGTCCGAATAAAGCTCAGGTGCACCTGGAGAACCTCTTTTTTCTTATAGGAAACTGAAGGTGACACAGTGGTTCGCATCGAAGGGACAACCTGTTCATTCCCACTGAAGTTGAGGAGCACCTGAGCTGCTAATCCGTACAATGAGTTCAGAGATCTGTTACTGAGACGAATGGGTATTCGGGCTTCAGGACTGCTTACCATTGTGAGGTGGCTAGATTCAGACTCAGACATGGTTGAGCTAGATGCAAAAGCCCATGCTCTGCATCAGAGTTTTGAGGAGTGCCTGAGCTGCTGATATCTGCTATGTCGCCTGTTATCATAGCCGACCAACCACACGGATTGGTCTGGATACGCGAGAGCTACCGGTGTTCTTACCGTTGGGATACCAGTGCTTCGCATTCCGTTTTGGCTTCAACATTGCCCCAGGAAATCTCTGCCTTCAATGGACCTCGAATGTGTCCATACCCTGCCATAAGAGTAGCTGCACTCGAACGATTGACGCTTTCATTTTCCTTTTCGTTGAACGTTAAGCACTGGGTTGTGTGGTGCCGTGCTCAGTAGCTCGACGTGTTCGAGCACGAGCAGCACAAAGTCGGCAGGCTCAGTTCGACTAACCAGAGCTCTAATAGGCGAACCGGAATGAATCATCTTAGTTAGCGGTCGATAGTCCTCTCTATCAATCTGCAGGAAGTGCTGCTTCAGGATCCGCTGCCGCCGTAATCGTGCTGGGCAAAGTCGCATTCCGTGTCGTGGGACAGCATCGGAATCCGAGATGCACCCCTTGGGCAGTTTCCGTTGCTCAAAATTGGGAACCCGCAGCGATCGAACTTATGCAGTACTGCGCCGCAGCTATATGCAATCTCAAGCTGAATGCACATAGTATCTTCTGTAGTGTGAATCGTGTCTATCCAGATACAGTCAGTTCACCTGCAGACAAGATCCGGTGGGGGAAATTGTTCACCGAATGGTAGATAGAATAGGGGGTTTTTGGTCCAGGTGGAGCTGTGATGATTCGAATGGCAGGCAGGCAGGTTAAGCTGTAGGTGTGCAGAGATGATAAAAAGGGGCGAGATGGAATGGAGCAGAAGGGACAAAAACATCATGTTATGTTGGCAGTTGCCAGAGGGATGCTCCAGGGCGCACCTAACTCCCATTTGGAAAAATCGAGTGACTATCAGCTGGTATGATGTCGACCTAAGCATCTATTCTCACTCGATCTTGCATACTCTGGAAGCTTTGAGCTGCAGCTCAGTCTGTCCCAAAAGCTTGGGCGGGCCGAGCGCACATATAAATCATTGCTAGTACCGCTTTGGAAGCTGAAAGCGTTGGCAGAGCTTAGTCTCGGTTTGTGGTAGATGCACCGGAGATAGCGTGGGAAATTAGGATCGAATGTATTGCTATTTCGAGTACGATCCGAACCGCCTTCGCTTTCTATTTCTGGTTTTGGGCAAGCAAGTTTCACCTGACAGCTCGACCACTCCCTCGACCACCACCATAAGTAATTCTTCACAACTGCATTCTGTTTCTCACGTGATATCAAGTGGATATACCTTAACCCAAAGCCATCGATTCTCTAACATCTAGACCTAGTGACACATGAGAGATAATAGAGATACAGAAAATCTAGCCCATTTTGAAGAAGAAACCCAGTAAATACCCCACCCGAACTCCGTACAACCACAAAGAATACTCCCAGATGCACCCCAGCAAATCAAAAAAACATTCTAAACCACCCCTCAATGAAATTCCAAACTCAAGCGCACCTAGAAACATCCGAGCAGCTATTCCGATTGCGACAACATCCCAGCCTGAATGGCAGTTTCCTCAATGCGTGTTTTGAGAACGTTGTAGACGTCCTCCTTGCTTATCATCGGACGATTCATCAGTCCATGCAAAACACGTAGCTGAGTAGTACCATTGACCATATGGAGCGCAGTCACTCTATCATCGAAGCCGTTTGGACCAGTGTTGACAAGCCAGGTGTGAGGCTTACGCATCTGACCCAGTCGCACAATCCGTCCAAAAGCTTGCCACTTGCTTGTTCAGAATCCAAGGCTTCTGAAGAATCACTGCATGATTGACAGCCACGAGGTTGAGCCCAGTACCCCCAATCTTGGTGGTGGTAATGAAGACGGAGCGCCAGGGGGAATTCTGGAAATCGCTCATAACTTCGCTGCGCCTGTCGGCGGAATCTTCGGAGACC
>WHVE01001045.1:0-35006 GCA_015178995.1 Trichophaea hybrida
GCAGGATTTGAAATTGTGTTTGGAGTTAACACCGACGGAACTTTCAATTCAGCAGTGCCGTACTTTCTGTTCCGCTCGTGAAAATAATCTGCTGCATCTGCCCATCCCGGTGTTGTCAATTCCTCGAGCTTCATTTGATCGGTGCGAAAGGTGTTCAGCCAGTCCTGCACTGATTTGTTGATTGTGCCAACCACCCAGTCAGGTTCGTCGTCATCACTCAGCTCTGCATACTCATTGTCCTCTCCATCTTCTTCCTCATCTTCATCATCTTCCTCCTCTGAATTTGCAACATCATCAACACTATCCCCAATTGCTTCCAATATCTCTTCAAATGTCGTTTTAGTTGTATCAGCCACCGCTCTTTTCAACATAGTATCTTGCTCTCTCTCTACCGCTGCTTCCGCTTCCGCAACCGTCTGTCTTGCTGCTGCTGTTTCACTCGCCACAAATTCCTCAATCCACTGCTCCTTTGCTTCCTTGCTCACAAAGTTTGATTCAGGTCTGCACTCCGCTGCGCACCGTTTTTTGGAACAGAGACTACGCACAGCGCCAAGTGCTGGGACCCGTTCTGCCTCGACACCAGTCTTGCCTTGGTTCGCTTGATGATGTCGTGTTGTAGCGCGTATTGTTGATTTGCCGTATTTGCCAGCCGGAAGTCTCGAAAAATTCTATTTTGGTGTGTAGACCATATTTGTTGCTCTCTCGTGTGGTTCGTGTGGACTTTGTTTTTGCAGATGATGTCAGTGGGACAGTGGGGGAAAGGTGGGTCTTTATGGTTGTAGGTTCGATCTAGTTTGACAGCTAAAATAATAATACCAGCAGGTGCTAGATTTGGAATGATTTTATACTATGTTCAATCTCAAGGCAATATCCGTTCAACCTCAAGGCAACATCCGTTCAACATAACCGCAGAAACTGTTTCACATGACATCACTTCAGTTTTAACAGCTATTTCACTGAACATACAACTATCGGCAGCTGTGACAAAAACATTATATTGCCGGCCATTCATTTTTATTTATTATTACCAACAATTCACAGGGTATGTATAAGGCCAACATCCTTGCAAATCTGCCGCCATACAGCAGGGTCTATCGTGAAATTCTATGATACTAGAATGGATATAATGAGCACTCAAAATGTCGATTCGACTTGAATTTCGCAGAATTTCTTATATATTGTTCAGGTTCTCCCTCTTCTCCACACTCAAATTCTTCTCTCTTCACATACAATATCCTCAAGTAATGGCTGAACCACAACAACCTGCTTCTAGCAGTATAGCCGGGAGTGAATCCACACGCACGCCCGCCTCTACTGTGAATACATCAATTAATCACACATTGCTGCAATGACATACACAGAATCCTCACCGAATAGCCGCCGATATTGCAACGAGAAATATGCATAAGGACGAAAAGTTGAAAATTGTACGCCAAACTGACGCCAAGACGGACCGGGAAAACCATGCAATCAGATGTGAGTTATATAATCTACAAAAACGACAGTCAATTGATCAAATTCATTTAGCTGCCATTCGTTCAGAATTACATGAGCAGTTCAACCAGAGCTGCAAAGGCAACCCTCCGTGGTCTACCAAGGCATTTGTCCGAACAGTCCGTGAAATTGAACACCATGATGTTGTCAACTCCAGTGTTTTCGCGGACGAATTTTCTGACAAACAACCTCGAGAATGGACAAAAGCTTCGTTAATAGTGTTAGAGGAAGCCACAGAAGAGTATATGATTGAAGTCAGTTCTATTGCTCACCATTAAATTTTCACAGCAGCAACTGCATGATAATAGGTTTTTAACATGTCTGCAACCATTGCCAGGCAAGGTGGGTGTGTACAGCTCGAGCAGGCAGACATGCGCATCGCGCTCAACATGGTCAATCTGGCCAAACATGGTATATCGCGCGCTGGAATCGAGGAAACGAAGAATTTGATTGAAAAGCCGTGGGCAGAAATTCGAGAAGAAAAGAGACAGGGAGTTGAGTTGCCAGGCCATAAGAGTGTGAAGGCGGTCATTGAAAAGCATCCATCCATGATCTATGATAATCACTTGACTGGCTGCCTCATATGCCAAAATAAGGTTGCTCGAAATCCTTACACTCGCTGGAGGCGCAAAGGCACAAAACCTTCCACAACTACAGTACCCGCTGCAGCACGACCTAGTCTTGAAAGATTGGCTCATTGCAGCCTTTTGAATGAATTTACGCCGCTCCAAGATTCAGCAGACGAAGCAGAAGGCAATGACACTTATCATTTTTGTGACTCCACTACTGATGGCACCGATGAATCATGTATGCACTGCCACCTTTCACATGAAGAATTACTAATAACTATTTCACAGAGAATGGCAGCGCTGATGAAGCAATTGAAAATTTAAGTGAATAGACAAGTGGTTTTATTGGGCATACTTAAAGCTTCAATTTGCAGCGACTTTTTTGGATATTATGTGCATTATTATTATGGGGACATTTAATTTTGATATCCAATCTATTTAAAAAGTTTGAGCTGTGAAGACTCGCAATATAATTGTGAATGAAATGCAATTTAATCTGTGAAATATGCAACGTTAGTATTATTGGAGTTCTGTCCATATTAATCGAAAATTTAATTTTAACTGACCAAGCTCTTATTGCAAGGCACCTTCTTCTCATATTAGAATGATAGCCATCTTTATGAATGAATAACCTACTTGTGGGTGAACATACAATTAGGCTACCATACCAAAAGTGAGCGTCAACGGAGCGTCAACAATTTTTGGTCGCACAACACCTCTTGCGCGACGGATTTTATGTGCAATGTTCGAATTGTGTATTGTCTGACTGCCTTTATCGACTAAAATGTTCTCAATGATGCACCGATGCTATCTCTGAAAATGAGTATCTGCAATTATTAAACCACAATTTATCGGTATCGCGGACGCATCATCATCAAATACGGACGAACGTTATTCTTACACTTGATTCTGATTTTGTGCTGGACCACACCATAGACTACGGGACTGAAAGTGAGTGTCAACGGAGCGTCGACAATTTTTGGTCGCACAACACCTCTAGCACGAGGAATTATATGTGCTACGTTCGTATTCTCTATTTCGGACTGCCTTTATCGACTAAACAGTTCACAATGATGCACCGATGCTAACTCTGAAAATGAGTATCTGCAATTATTAAACCACAATTCATCGGTATCACAGGACGCATCATCATCAAATAAGACGAACGCCATATATTACACTTGATTCTGATTTTTGTGCCGGACCATACGCATAGACTACGGGACTGAAAGTGAGCGTCAACGGAGTGTCAACGTTTTTTGGTCGCACAACACCTCTACCGCAAGGGATTATATGTGCTACGTTCGTATTCTCTATGTTCTGACTGCCTTAATCGACTAAAAAGTTCTCAATGATGCACTGATGCTATCTCTGAAAATGAGTATCTCCAATTATTAAACCACAATTTATCAGTATCGCAGGACGCATCATCATCAAATAAGGATGAATGCCATTTATTTCACTTGATTCTGATTTTTGTGCTGGACCACACGCATAGACTACGGAACTGAAAGTGAGCGTCAACGGAGGGTCAATGATTTTTGGTCGCACAACACCTCTAGTACAAGGGATTACATGTGCTACATTCATATTTTCGAATATCTGACTGCCTTTATCAACTCATCAATTCTGTTTGATACACCGATGCTCTCTCTAAAAGTGGGTATCAGCAATTGTTAAATCACAATTTATCGGTATCGCAGGACATATCATAATCAAATAAGTACGAACGCCATTTTCTACAGATGATTATGCTATTTGCGTGTTACCATATACACAGGCTACATGACTGAAAGTGAGCGTCAATGGAGCGTCAACAATTTTTGGTCGCACAACACCTCTAGTGCGAGGGATTATATGTGCTGCGTTCATATTTTCTAACTTCTGACTGGTTTTGCCTATTAAAAAGTTCTCAATGATGCACCAATGCTATCTCTGAAAGCATAAGTAATGAAAAGATCACCATATTGAAATTAATTGTATACAATGAAAAACTGGGCAGAAAGTGTGAAATGCCACTAGACACATGCGCTGTGCTTTCCATTCATGAAATTCAGAAGAACCTGTTTTTGGAACCCGCAGGTAAGACCCGGCGGGTCTAACTGAACCCGGTAAAACCTGCCGGTCAGCCGGTTCGGTTCCGGGTTTGGAACGGGATATTACGTCCGGGTCGGGTTCAGTATGGTTCCAGAACCGGACCGAGGGCGGGTAACCCGGACCCGTTGCTAACACTACCGCAGAGGCGCACCCTAACATGACCACCTGCATGTACATCCATCCAGACGCCAAACCGGCGTGTCGCCTCTTTGTTGAATCGTATAAACCCGTCTCTGACAGTTATCTTTGCTGTTAGCTTCAGCCGGAGGTGCTCATTGTGGCCTTGTCTGTGCGGGTGGTGTGCCGCGTTCGATTTCGCTGTAGAAAACTGCAGCCCTCGTCGATTCACCCTTTCAATGCAGTTGGCTGTTCATCTCTCAAGTCTCATGACGGAATGATTGACGTCACTTCCAGTTGCCACCCAACAGAGGTCATCCACAAATGAGAGTCCTTTGGCTGAGACGTACTTCTCGACCCACTTAATCAGTCCTGATGTGTAGATTGCAAAGAGAATTGGTGACAAAGGTAAGCCGTGCTTCCACTGGGTGTCTCTCTATGGCATTACCCTCGATTATCATTTCAACCATCCTCTCTGGGAGAAATCGTTCCATCCATCGTATGAGGTCTCCATCCATGCGCTTGACCGTCATTTCGTTGACTAGCTTCCCTTTTTCAACGCTCGGAAAGGCTGCCTTGATGTCCATCAGAAGCCCACCGGTAATGGCGGTGATAGTCCATGCTTCGTGCGTGCTGTCGACCATGATGGCCGCTGCATCGATGACCGACTGCCCCTTTCTGCTGCCGATGTGTTCATCGCACAGTAGCCCCATCCGCTCAGCCTCTGCTGTCAGCAGTTGCGCAACAACCTTTTCAATGACATTTCCCATGCAGCTGAACAGTGAGATTGTGTGGTACCCTTTTTGCTTCGTATAGTCGTCCTTGCCGGCCTTGCGAATCATGACTCCACTGGCTTGTTACCAGACAGCTGGATGTTGTCCTGTGCAAATTACTTCTTTTGCCAGGCATACGACCCTCTCTTTATCCCACTTCCAGAGCAGGCGAATGGCTCCGAACGACAATTTGTCTGGGCCAGGTGCTTGCTTCACTGATTGAGAGTATAGGGCCCGCATGACTACTTGCTCAGTAACTCTCATATGCGCACATCCGGCCACAGGTAGCTCGTAGTAATTGTCGTTATCATTTTGAGGGAAGGATTCTAGCCTCAACATCTCCTCCTGTTCCATGGCAGTGTTCGTTTGTTTGACGTCTCTGTTCATCAGAGCCTCAACGGTCGCGGCAGCGCGAGGGTCGACATATTATGTCGGTCTCCAGACCTCAGCTGTGTATAAAGGGACTGTGTCGTACGTGTAGAAGTGAATGTTATTGGTGATGCGGCCGAAGTCGTGTTAAAGCTAACTATGCGAGTGACCTGCAGAGCCGCACCCTAACATGACCACCTGTAGCGTACCTGACCTTCAAGGAGCACCACAACCGATGCATAAAGAATGCCAGGGCAGCCGAAGCCAGAGTCCGAACTGTTACAAAGACATTTGGGTTTGTTCCAGAGAGCGTGAAAGCCGTTCAAATAGCATGTGTACCAGCAGTCACACTATATGGGAGCGAGCTCTGGTGGGATCCCAACGAACTAGGCAGGCGAGACAACCTTCATCTTCTCCTGAATCGACATGCTCGATCCATTCTGGGTGCGCTGCCCACAACCCCAGGTGGGGCACTGATGAGAGATGCAGGGCTTGGACCCGCGCTGGTAATCTTGGACTCCAGATAACAATGATTCACAGAAAGACTGGCCAATGCATGCAGCAGCGAACTGAATAAGCAATACGAAAACCGCTCTTCCAGTGCACTTGTATGCAGTGTAGTGGGGAAAGAGCATGTGCATGGCCGAACAACTGAATGCATGAGCTGGCCGGCCCTGGGCGAAGAACAAGTAGTTAAGACCATTATCCTGGATGACGACACTGCAGCCAAGAGAGCCGCACAGCACTGGGCAAGAGAGAAGCAAGCTAAAGTTGGAGCGGGGGGTCTGGATGTGGGGGACAGATGGATCGCGCTCTGACAATGGCCAGGTGGGTGCTGCAGCAGTGTGCAATCACGGAAACCAATGGAGGGCCCGCCGCAGTTTTCAAGGCACGGGACGGATGGAGGTGTTTGATGCCGAATTGTGTGCGATTGGGCTCGCGCTTGGTCAAATAATCAAGAAGAGAGAGACACTGCAAATGCATGGAGTAAAGACGGTGGCGATCTTTAGCAACTCACAAGCCACATTTCGACAGACGGTACATCTGGGGCCGGGCCCTGGACAGCAATTAGCCAGACTGATCAATCGATGAGCGAAGCTCCTCCTTGCCATTGGCATCGCAATGGAGATCCATTGGTACCCTGGCCACTCTGAGATTGTGGGGAACGATGAAGCAGACTGCCAGGCGAACTTAGTCCGAGATGTGAATGTAAGCACGGCAATTGTGCGGCCATACACCTCGGCTTCAAATAGAGCTAGGGGGATCTCCGAGGGAAGATCAGCAGCCAAGGCGCGGTGGGAGGCCAACAAATGCAGTAAGCACTTTGGCTACAGACTGAAGGGCAAGGCAGACAGTAAGAGAGACCCATTTGAATGGCAAGTGCAAAGTCATTGGCAACTTGATTATACCGACTGAAATGCGGACATGCACCCACTGGAGCTTACCTCAAACGGTGCGGACACCAGGAGAAGAACAAGTGCTGATGGTGCGGACGGACGTCGGCCCAGACGTGGGAACATCTCTTCTGTCACTGCGGCCATTGGAAACACCAGCAGCAGGAGCTCTGGAACGAGCTGGGGAAGGCAATGGGCTGGAAAGCAGGCAGGTGTCAGCAGGTACAGATATCTGAACTGTTTTCCATGGAGATATGTGACAAGGCGGTGATGGACTGTCTGGCGGCCACAGATGTTGGGAAGTCTCCGCGTACGTGAGGCATGGAGCACGGAGGTTGGTGGTGTCTATCGTTTGCGTTTACTTTTCTTTTGTCATGGAATTTTCAATAGAGGCAGTCAGTCATTTACTTTACCTTTCTTTTGTCAACGGGGATGAAGGGTAGTAGGTGGGAGCTCTGCCATCTAACCGGCTCGCCCGGAGGCAGAGGTGTTAAGGGTCCTGTCATACTCTAGCTAGAGTAAATACAGTATGAATAAACAACAACAACAAGGTTCCCTGCAAATTCAGGTTCGAGAACAAATACAAGTCGTGCTCCTGACGAGGAAGCAGAAAAAATCGCCCACAGCCGGCGCCTCCGTCGTGAGGATCAGACTGCCTAGCGTTTGGCAGCAGACGCAGAAAACATCGCCCACAGCCGGCGCCTTCGCAGAAAGGATCAGACTGCCCGACGTTCGGCAGCAATCAAGAAATCAAGCTAAGTACCGCTAGTATCTCCAGCTCCGCCGATAGCGAGTCGTGCCACAAGAAGTCAAGCTAAGGAAAGCCCTCAACGAGATCACTGGAAAAGAGCCATGGAGGAAGAAAGCACATCGATCCTGCTCAATAACACCATCTCCGCTCTCAGCAGACGGCAGCCACCGTCGAGAAATAGTAAATACAGAACCGATGCTCCACAGTATCAAAGTCTCCCTGCAAGCGCAGGTTCTGAAAACACTCCACACCGCAAAGCAGCGGTCATGACAATGTCAAGAAAATCCCAGCAACAACTGCCAGTGGCCATCAGTCGAGTCACGAGAAGTCAAGGCAAGGCCGAAGCCTCCGCGGAATCGTCGACAGCATCAGCACTTGTATCTACATCAATCATACGCGGAAGCTATGAAATTTGCACAACGAGAGCCCCAAAGGAGGAATGTACCCATCCTTCTCGACAAAGCCCATTGGCAGTGTTGTCAATGGTTCGAACCAGTCCCGGTTCAGACAGTGAACTGGTTCACCTGGTGCAGTTCAGAGAGGGGAACGGTCCGAACCTGAACTGCAGGTTCGGGAGCCAAATGGGATCGGTTCGAACTGGTTCGAACTGGTTCATAGAATAATTCACAAGGTCACTTGTACTACTAGTAATATATCGATTCTCTGAAGCCAAGTCCTATAAACATGATATTCTAACATCATTGCATTCACATGACCAAATCCCATTAATTGACCAGCATTTGATCCATCGAACTGTTCCATCGAACTATCAACCACTAACATCTTTCCCCATGACTTTAGCATTCAATAGCTTCTAGTCCATCTACCTGCAACCAATTTCGGTGATCTGACAAGACTAGCTTCTAGCTTGAATGAGTTTCTCTACTCGAGCAGACATGGCAGCGAGATCTCGGTAGATCAAGCACTGATTTTGCCAGTAATGCCATGCATCCACGATGGATGGGTCAGTAGGTGTGGATTCATAGCGGTCAAATTCATCATTTGAATCAACTAGGGATAGCCATTGGCGGAGACAAAGGAATGATAACTTACTCATTGCATTTATTTGTTTTCCTGCCCGCTGTTGCTTGGAAATCAAGAGTGGCAAAGGTTACGCAATATTCGCCACCATTCTCTTGTATATATATTGAGTCTTTCTCCTTCTCTTTCTCAACACTCTGTATCTCAATCTATACACACGGTTCTCCCCTTCAATATCGCAACACCCGCCATGCATCAATTGGATTATTGAGAAGTGCATCAGGTCCACCATTTGTGGGATTTGAGGGTGAGCACTTCGACTGCTCAAGGCACAAATGCCGTACTGTAGTTCTCGCCAACTGTAGATCCTCTTCAGTTAGATCACCAGTTTCAACTGCTGCTTTGAAGTATTCCCATTTGAATGCAGGATGTAGTACAACTGCTGACAGATACACAAGGATTCTTCGATACATTCGACGGTATTTGTCCAGTGTCACTATACCTAGATGGGCCACACGTGCAATGCGTGTTGCTGGACCTCATTCCAGTCCTTGAGTAATCTTATTACTAATACCCACGAACCGGTTCGAACCAGTTCCGAACCAGTCTCTCTTCGATTGTGAACCGGTTCAAACGGTGCAGTTCACCCACCTGAACCGGAATCGAACCGCACCGCGAACCGCCGGTCCGAACTGGTTCATCATCGAACCGTTGACATCACTGCCCATTGGCTACAAAGCATGCCTAGTAATCAAAGGCTACGCGGTAAGACTTATGCTCCTATTGACAAGCTAACTACCTTTCGATATCTCATCTCTCAAGTTGAGAGATGTGGATGAAATATCAATCACTTGGATAGAGTCTACAGCAATGACGAAGACATCATTATGGCAATGCCAAAAGGCATCTACGCAGACATGATCACCAGAATTAAGACTTCAGTAAGCCCTTATGGCCTGAAACAAGTACCGCCACGATGGCACAAAGATATCAACGCATTTCTGCTCTCTCTTGGATTCGCACAATTACTAGTTGACCCTAACCTTTATATCTGCGACGACGGTTAATACGAAACTCCCATCGAGGTCAAGGCGAAGCTCTTGGAAGAGTATAAGATCACGAACCTAGGCCCTGCACAGCATCAAAAGATATCGCAACGACGATGCGTGAAGGCCTTTACCAAACACCATTTGGAGAAGATTCGGCAACCAGCATTCTTACAATCAGTGTTCCTAAGCGGCCCGGCCAGGCCGGCTTTGCGTAGGCCGGGCCGGGCCGACCTTAGCGGCGGCTTTCAAATGAAGGCCGGGCCGGGCCTGCAGGCTTCTTGGCGGCCGGCCGGCTTTTCTTGGCGGCCTGCAGGCTTTTCTTGGCGGAACTAAGCCTAAACGGAATATTTTGTTCGAAAGATTCTCTGCTGCCTATACTAAGAAAGTCTCCAAAGTACGAAATATAAACTATATCCAACTCAATCATCGTAGCCCTGCCATTGCCGTATTCCATCCATCAACCAGACCAAGGCTTATGCAGGCCGATGCAGGCCAATGCTAGTTTTTTAAATCACGTGCAGGCCGGGCGGCCGGCCGGCCGGCTTTTGACCCAGGCCGGGCCGGGCCGCCGCTAGCGCAGGCTTTCAAAATGGAGGCCGGGCCGGGCCGCTTAGGAACACTGCTTACAATGCAACAACACCCATGAATCCTAACACGATACTGGAATTGGTCAAGGATCGGGGGGAGAAGGAGCTGGAAAACGGAACCATCAAGAACTGCCAAGCAGTCAGCGGTTCACTAATATATGTAGCACTTGCAAAAGAAGAGCATCAGAAGTTCACCAAAGCAATGGGATTATGGTAGTCGATGGATCCACGATTATAGTGGGTTTATGACTGAAGGAATGAAGGAGGCCTATTTGAGGTCAATTTAAGGTTGGAAGCGATGGATCTCTTTGCTTCTTTATGGATGGCCATCCTCAGGCTACGGTGGTACTCTTTCCCTGAACATTTCGCAGGGTTTTAAGGAGGCTACTATGATCACAAGTTGCGCATCATTTTTGTTTGTTTGTTTCTTGCTCCACGGAGCGTAGCAAGAGGGGGGAGTGTTGCATAAATAGATCATAGCCTTCATACGGGCTTACTGGGCTGGCTCTCGTACGGGCCATCTCTCGTACGGGCTGACGGTGCTCAGCCGTCTCTACACAGAGATGGCGAGTACGTAGATATTTGTACTCTATATATATGGCCTTATGGCCTCTTAGATAGAACAATTAAGCTTCTCTAGCAATCAGTATTTCAACAGGGAGGTCTGAAAACCACCGTCGAGCATCTGGTCAAATTGCACCTACCGATATTGGAGATTCCAGTATTGGATCAATGCTCTACTCCAACCGTGATCAGAAAAGACCATGGCAATTTCATCAACCTGGCCCCGCTTGCAACTACTGCAACCGAGACAGTTATCTACTGAACGATTGCTGGGATCTACCCCTCATAAGCAGCAGAATCGACAATATAATGCAAGAGTAGCCCAAGCGTCAGTAGCAATAGCAAATACCAGTTCGGAACTCGCAGCAGCCGGAATTGAAGAAGGATCAAGAGGTCTTTTCTAAAAGTTTGTTTCTTACTGTCTCACCTGTGGTATCACAGCGATGAGACTGTCTGTCTGTCTGTCTGTCTGTCTGTCTGTCTGTCTGTCTGTCTGTCTGTCTGTCTGTCTGTCTGTCTGTCTGTCGGTCTGTTGTTCAGCCTGTCTGTGGTTTCATGGGGCTGGCTCATCAGTGGTATTACGGGGCCGATCTGTCTGTGGTATCATGGGATCTGTTGTCTGTCATCAGTTGTCAGTTATCTGTCATTGAGTCACTTAGTTGGAACTATTTGCGGTTGACATGTTGATTGTCTTGTCACATGGTCAGTAGCTTAGTCCGGGGGAAGTGTTAGTTGTGCACTTGCCACTTGATGGAGAATCGATTTTTTTTGGACGGAAGCCGGGCTCATGACCTGTTGAGACCAAGAAAAGAATGGACTGTTGAGACCTGCTTATTGAAATTGATTGACTAGATACAGGTCCAAAGTGCGTGTATATATGAAAGCAAGAAACATACTTTTACCTAGCAACTTTTGCCGACAAGCAGTTACATTCGCCCACTGTGTGAACCTCAAGAGACGGTTCAGGGAGGCGGACACTTTCGCCGACGTTGAGGGCCTCAGGGCTAAACCTTGAGTTGGTGATGTCTGGTCTACTTATCGTAAACAGAAGAAAGGTACGCACACCAAAAGGCACAAATAAAGGCACTACTAGCGGGGGCTCTAGGTCTTAAAAATGCATCATTTAAAAAGCAAAGCAGTAGAAAATCATGGATTTAAGGCACCTTTGGTGGAGTACAGCATCTTTAAAAGTCACAAGCCAAAAGGACATGCAATAAAAGGCATTAGGACCTTCAAAAAGGCACGAAAATGAGTTCCAGCATATCCTGGTGTCTTTTTTAGCATACAATCGATGTCTTTCATATTTCATTTGTATGGGGAAAAGTCACGAAAATCACATTTCTGGCTTCCTTAGAGACGGCGAAGCACGGGATAAGTACAACTCGCGTCGAACGCCACATTGTCATGCATCCTGATACACAATATCACTTGTGAGGAGTCGCCTGTGCAACAGAATATCTTGACTTTATATTCAACAATTAGTACAGTACCCAGGCAATGCAAAACTATTCGACTCTACGGAGTGGATATCCGAATCTAACACAACCGAGTCGGTGTTTGTAGGTCTGAAATGGATAGTAGTTATGGTACATCTCAACGCGTCTGGGACTAATAAATGTAGTTCAGTTCACGATATGTACCATCTTTGGTGATTTTACTCCAGATCGATGGAACAAAAGGACATCCCTGATGATGCCAGCAGGTTATCCTCGCTGCTTCGTCCTTGACAACCAATCTCACGGCCGCTGTTGCTGTCAGCGAGGAAAGCAGTTACATTTCCGGCAGAGCAGTTGAAGCCACTAATAACACGATAGAACCGGGCTATTGGGTGCAAGATGCATTGTACATGATGTCTTCAGTCATGTCGACCGTGGCGTTTCTCAACGCAACACAGTTGGCAACATGGGATAAACTCAAAGAGTACAGCACCATATTCATTCACCAATGCTATCAATCTATGGAAGGCATCTTAAACAAGAGCTACAACGAGACACTCTCTAACTTCTAGTGCAGAAAAGAATAGATTACATACAAACTTCTGCGAACCGCACCAAGGTCAATTAGTATAATGGAGAAAAAATATGAATGAGGTATCTTATGTTGAGAGCAATGTAAATAGCAAACTGATTGTCTATCGAACAAAGTCTAAAGATCTAGCAAAAGAGAGAGAAAACGATCGGCTTATATAAAGAAATGAAAAGGCATCCACTAGATGCCGAATATCACACTCGGGCCAAGGACCGGAGGTGATCGGACCGGAAATGCTCGGCTCAGAAGTGGTCAGAGCCTGCGCCATGGCTTGGCTTGAGGTTCGGAACTACTCGAGGTTGACTGTTAAATATAGAGATGACCGTAATCTCATATTAGTAGATTGGAGGATTACGATGAGATGACTCGGAGATGAGATGAGAAACCAGGAGGAGCTGAACCGTATAGGGCATACAAGCTGAAGGGCTGAAGATGGATCGTAAGGCATGGGAATGTGTGTGCGCACATGTGTAGAAAGGAGTAGCTTCCATGTACATCTATAAAGGCGTAGATAGAGTACGCCTACGAATGAAGCAAGCAACTACAATCATCTACAATTCTAACAGGTTATGAGCCCGGCTCTGTCACTATAAACTATACTCCTCTCTATCTTCTCCATCTATCGTCAAAAAGCAATTACCTTGCATACAGAGCCGCACCTTACTGCAGAGCCGCACCTAATCCAAGAACCTCACGAACCCACCTTTAAACATGCCTGAGTCTAACACCAACACCAACGCCGCCGGATCCTCATCCGCAATGTCCACCGACTCAGAACACTACCAGACGAAATATGGCCCAGCCGTCATGCTCACCCGCAAAAACTATGACCATTGGAAAGAGACCTTCGAGATTCTCCTAAACACCGCCGACGCATGGGATATCGTCAACGGCACCGAAGTAGCGCCCGCTGGCAACACCCAGGGCGCAGTCGCAGCCCGCACCGATTTCCGAAAACGTAGCTCGAAGGCTGTCTCCCTAATAACCCTCTCGTGCTCCGACGAAGTCAGGCCATACATTAAAGGCATCCGAGATACCCAGACCATATGGGATACACTCAAGACTCATTTGAACACTATGCGCTCACAAATCTGGCGCACCGAAGTTATGATGAAGTTCCAGAACGACCGACCAATCGCAGGCGAACCCATAGACCGATACTTCACTCGCCTGCTGAACTTCCGCACCCAGCTAGAAGACACACCAAACGCCATCCTCGACAAAGTCTTTAAGACGAAAATATATACCACTCTACCCGACGAATTCAACACTACAATCGGGATCGCTCAAAGCTCCAAGGATTCTCTCCATGATATTTTAGACTCCTTCCGACGAAACGAATCCACACGCGTGATCAAGGCAGCCGCCACGGGCACAACCGCCGTAGACACAAACTCCGCTACGACCTCCGGAACGGCTCTACACACCCAGAAAGGAGGCCGTGGCCATGGAAAAGGTCGCGGCCGTGGGGGAAAACGATCCAACAACGACCGCAGCAACAGAACTTACTGCACTAACTGCAAAATCAACAACCATTCAACAAAGGACTGCCGTAAACGCAAACGAAACGACGACGATGATAACAAGAGCGCCTGCTACCACTGCGGACTACCTGGCCACTTCGAGAAGGACTGCCGCCACAAGAAATGAGCTGAAGATATGAAGAAGAAGCGCAAACCTGAAGCCACCAAAACCACCGAAGCCAACACTGGTACTGCGGGAGACAGAGATCTGATCTGACTATCCGAACAACCCCATGCCCTAGCAGCAAGCACGACTACCGTGGTAACATGGGTCATTGACTCGGGGGCATCTCATCACATGTGCAACAACCGGAGCAGTTTCCTCACTTACGAAAAGCTAGCAAAGCCAATCCCAATAAAACTCGGAGATGAAACAATCGTTCTGTCCTATCATCATGGCAGGATAACCGTGTTCCAAGGATACTGCGCAGATGCTCTCCATACCCCTACATTTAGAATGTCACTACTCTCAATTTCGCAGCTAGATAACGACGGCTTCACAACCATATTCAGTAACGGCCAATGCAGCATGGAAAACCCTCGACTAAAGATTGATGGTAACCGCTCCGGAGGCATATATACAATAGACAACACGGCGGAAGCATGTTT
This sequence comes from Trichophaea hybrida, assembly GCA_015178995.1. Classification (NCBI taxonomy): domain Eukaryota; kingdom Fungi; phylum Ascomycota; class Pezizomycetes; order Pezizales; family Pyronemataceae; genus Trichophaea; species Trichophaea hybrida. The sequence continues at coordinate 14,906 of WHVE01001045.1, forward strand.
TATGGTCGCCGCCGCAGCTCCGGCCTCCGCCTCTGCCCCGGACAGACACTCCGGACCCGACCAGACTACCCGAAAAATCAAAGTACCCACGAGGTCTCTGTCAATCTCAGAATCAGCAATGTGGCATAAACGCCTTGGACATCTAAACCATGCCTCCACGAAATCTCTGAGCCAGGGCTACACCCACGACAACTCCCTCTGCGACCTCTGCATCTTAGCCAAGCATCAACGAAAAATCATGCGAATCCCTGTCAAGAAAACATCCAAACCCTTCGAGCTTGTCCACTCAGACCTCTGCGGACCATTCAAACACCCCACGAAGGGAGGTGCCCGCTACTATATCATCTTTATCGATGACTACTCACGGTCAACTACCGTCTACTTCCTGCCCAATGAAAAGGCGGAAACTTGTACAGCAGCGTTCCAAGCATTCGACGCAAGGGTAAAAGCTCTTGACTATAAAATAAGACGATTCCGGTGCGACAATGGACGGGGAGAATACGATAACAATCTTTTCCGAGGCATCCTCCAAACTCAGGGTATTAGCTTCGAACCATCGCCGCCCTACACCCAGCACAAGAACGGTGTCTCCGAACGAATGATTGAAACGATCACCAAGAAGGCTCGTGCTCTCATGATCGAGTCTCAAGCCCCGATACAGTTTTGGGGGGAAGCAGTCTACATGGCGAGTTATCTCCATCTGAGAACCCCGAGTGCGGCCCTGAACGGCAAAACTCCCTACGAAGTGCTAAACAGGTACGGTAAACCAAAAAAGGACGAAAACGGCAACCCCATCGAGTACAAGGCACCTCTCCACCACCTACGGCGTTTCGGGTGTTATGTCTACAAGAGAATACCAAAGGAGCAAAGAATAGACTCCAAGATGGGAGCTAGATCCAAACCAGCCATGATGGTGGGCTATGTCCACAATTCGACCACGCTCTGGAAGATCTACGACTTTCACCATCAAAAAGTAGTACAAGGGTCTGATGCTATCTTTGATGAAGAAAGAAATGCGTACACGTCCTGTTCAATGGCACCGAACGAGAAAGAAGACACCGAAGACCCATTCGGGCTACCAGAAGAAGAACCGACAGAAGTCGAGTACATCGAAGAAGATGACACCAGTGAAATTAGCACTGAAGCCCGCCAAAGAAGCGGAAGTGATGCCCGCCAAAGCAGCGGAAGTGATGCCCGCCAAAGCAGCGGAAGCGATATCGATACAAGTGTGCACACAGAGCGCCGGTCAGAGAGTATGCGCCAGGAAGAAGAACTATACCCTGATCGACAACCTCCCGAGCAGCCAAAACTGCGGAATACCTCCATGAGAGAAGCCCCCAAGAGGGAAGCCCCTAAGAGGGGAGGGCTTATAAAGCCTACCGAGCAGCGAGCATCGCGCCGGATGACGAGAAGCCAAAGAGCTCAGGTTCTCGACGAAAGCGCCAACGTAGCCGCTCAAAACATCCAAGAAGATGACCCTCTGACATATGAGGAAGCCATGACTGGCTCAAAGAAGCAGTGCTGGAAGAAAGCAATGGAAGAAGAGTACAACTCCATCACGACCAATGAGACCTTCACTCTTGTCAATCCTATACGAGCCACTGAGCTAAATCCAATAGGGTGCAAATGGGTTTATAAGACCAAGCGAAACAGAGACAACTCCGAACGCTATAAAGCACGCTTAGTGATCAAAGGATACGAGCAAGTCAAGGGAATAGACTTCGAGGAAACGTATGCCCCAGTTGGGAAGCTTACCACGCTCAGGTACCTACTCAGCCTGGCTGCCAAATTCGATTGGAAAATCCATCACTTGGATGTAGTCACGGCGTTCCTCAATCCAAAGATCGATAGCGAAGTCCACATGGAACTACCAAAAGGCATCGAATGGCTAGACCCGGTCGTACCCACGAATGCTTGCGTTAGACTGAATAAGGCACTTTATGGCCTCAAACAAGCCCCAAGGCTATGGCATGAAGATATCAACAGCTTTCTCCTCTCTCTCGATTTCAGACAATCGAACGCTGACCCAAACCTGTATATCCGCCGCGACGTCCTCCTCCTCCTTCATGTCGATGACATCCTCGTTTTCCATACAGACGACAGCGCCGGCGAAGAAGTCAAGAAAGCTCTCAAAGATGAGTATAAAATGAGGGACCTCGGCCCCGCAACCAAGTTCTTAGGCCTTGAGATCGACCGCGACAAGGACGGCATTACCTTTAGCCAACAAGCCTATATCGAGACGATATTAAGACGCTTCGACATGCCCGAGGCGAATGGCGTATCGACACCCATGGACCCAAACGTTAAACTTTATGAATGCGAAGAAGACGAAGGCTATGCCGACACCGCTCTCTACCAATCGATCGTCGGATCCTTGATGTACGCCACCCTCGGAACTCGCCCAGACCTAGCATATACTGTCGCCGCCCTCAGTAGATACAGCGCCGAACCCCGAGCAAGGCACATGGCCACAGCCAAGCCAGCACTCCGATATCACAAGAAAACTGCACACGCACGACTCCGATACTCCTCCCCGAGCTCCACCGAACTCCACGGTTATACCGACTCGGATTGGGCTCAAGACAGCCAAGACCGAAAATCGCAAGGCGGATACGTATTCATGACCAATGGCCCGATCTCCTGGCAATCAAGAAAGCAAGAGATCGTTGCACTATCTACCACGGAGGCCGAATATGTGGCATGCTCCGAAGCCGCCCGCGAAGCCCAATGGCTCATCCAGCTACAGAAAGACGTCACCGGATCACAGCCGCAAGGTCCCATTACCATATATTCCGACAGCACAGGAGCCCTCAAGAATATCACCAACAGAGCATCCAAGGCACGAACGAAGCACATCGATATACGGTACAAGAACACCTGCGACCTCCAAGAACGAGGGATCTTAGACTTCACACATGTCAGAAGTGAGGACAACCTCGCCGACATCATGACAAAGCCACTGCCAATCACCGCTCACCAAAAACTCTCCCTCGGCATGAATCTACGCAGCGATTAAAGCAGATATGATCTTGCTGCACGAAGTACAGCAAGAGGGGGAAGTGTTAAATATAGAGATGACCGTAATCTCATATTAGTAGATTGGAGGATTACGATGAGATGACTCGGAGATGAGATGAGAAACCAGGAGGAGCTGAACCGTATTGGGCATACAAGCTGAAGGGCTGAAGATGGATCGTCAGGCATGGGAATGTGTGTGCGCACATGTGTAGAAAGGAGTAGCTTCCATGTACATCTATAAAGGCGTAGATAGAGTACGCCTATGAATGAAGCAAGCAACTACAATCATCTACAATTCTAACATTGACACCAGAGACATCACCGAGTGACGTCGGATGATCCCGGGCTAAACTCCGAGTGACTTCAGTCAACTACCGTCAACATCTTAATCATGTTTCCTACTCTTACCAGATAGTGTAATTAAGCCTCCACATAACGGAAGTTACCCAATGAACAATGAACAGACTTGGTATTCAGAACGTCGGATAAAAAATATCACTATATTTCCAATAAAAAATAATTATCACCATTAACGGCATGATTGCTCGCGCTTGAAGATGTCCCATAATCTATCCAAATCCTAGTTGTCGAATTCGAAGTACACCAAACTTAACTTTGCATATGTAACATGACAACCCATCCACCTACCCAGCCCGTCATCTTCACCATCGGTTCAAACCTGCCTTTCGGACATTACTGAACCAATTTCATCAGATAAACATTCAATTGATCTTGCCCAAGCACAGTATTCATTGATCTGCAACGCCGCCGCGCATTCCTCGTTTAGTCGTAAACGCTACCGCTATAGCCTTGTAGAAAGCTGTCAGCTTCAAAGCTTGAATCTACAACTGGGCCTTCTTACTCTTCTCGGTCCAGATGATCGCGTCTCAACATAAAATGAGGTCCTTGCTGCAAAGATGGACGTAGGTACAATTTTCCCAAATCAGCGTCTTTGCCGGTAACATATGATATACTGGTGAGCGTTGGGTTGTCGACGAACACATCGGTTCGATCTGTAATGAGCGCTGCAACTGTAGCGTCGACAAATACCTGGCGGTCACTGTATATCCTTTGGATGAGACATAGCAACATGCCTCGCAGTGTGATAAGAAGCTATATTCTGAGCCATAGTGTAATATGATGGTGGGCGGAAGTTCGTTTCTCATGGTATGGTTTCCGGTAGTTATCTAATCAAAATCCACATTGTTCTCAACCACCCCCAGGGCAGCAGGGCCGTCTGGAATTTCTCCGGGACGGCGAAAACACTTCTCCCGGCGTATATCGTCTGTCCTCGGCTAACATGAAGTATTTAAGCGTTCTATAGCTAGAGACGAATGAATTTATCATAATCGATAGAGCTTATACTACATAATATAGGCAAATTTGAGGGTTGGTATGATTTAAATCATTTTATTACTTCTGAATTTCATCATTAATGGATATTTGCATGGGATTGTCGGGAATGACCGGGGACGGTACCGTGGCGTCCGCGATCATTCCCGACACCCGATGGAAAGGCCAGCAGAAGACGCTGTGGAAAGTGGTGGGAAAGGCGACGGGCTGGAAAGCGGGCAGATGCCGACACGTGCAGGTCTCTGAGCTGTTCTCCCTGGAGATGTGCGGTCAAGCGGGGATGGACTTCCTGGTGGCTATTGACGTCGGGAAGTTCCCGCCCAAGCGAGTGGAGGAGTGAGGTTTTTCGGGGGCCTTTGGGCCTTTTGGTTCGGTGGTCTTTCGTTCGGTTCGTTTCTTTTGTCCTTATCAATCTTTTTGCTTTCTTTTGTCAGAGGGGACGACGGGTAGCAGGAGCGCAGCTCCGCCATCTAGCCAGCCTGCCCAGAGGCGGAGGGGATTAGGGGTCTGTCATACTCTAAATAGAGTGAATACAGTTTGATTAAAATAAAACAAAACCGTGGCGTCCCCGGCTGTCGTTCTGGACCGATTTTTATGGAAGATAACCCTTGAGGGCGATGTGTATGTAAAAAAACACAGCAGTCTGATGATGAAAAGTTGTTGTTGTTTATTCGTACTGTATTTACTCTAACTAGAGTATGACAGAGCCCCATATCACCTCTGCTGTTGAGACGATATTGAGGGTAGGAGGAAAAGATCTAATTTGTCGGTCTATTCTCTCTAACTACAGGAGAAATCTATGCTTCATATACACAAGGAAAACTGAGGTTCCGCGGAGAAACCATCGTGAACATACATTACAAATCGCCTGGTGTTGAATAGTTGCTTGATTCTCTATATAATCTATGCAGATATCTATGGTCTATATACGGCTTGACATACAGTCTGAAACTCTCGTGCTTATGCATCATATGTAGGCCACGAACCTCATACAAGCCACGAACTCATGAACCTCATACAAGCCATGAACCTCATACAAGGTTGGAAACAGTAGACGAAACCCATATATGCAACACCAGTGGCTATGCAGGTAGCGAGTGACTCATCATGTATGAGTCTACTCGGTGACTCAGATCATTAGTAACCACTCTCCAGTGCATTCTAGCAGCTTCGCTGGCCTTCTAGAAACTCGTAGGCCTTTCGGGCCAAATCTTTAGTCAACATCCGCCTCCGGGCGAGCCGGCTAGATGGCGGATCTCCCCACCCGCTACCCTTCGGCATATCTCCTGTTGTACATAGTATTTGGAATTGAACTTGGAGATATTTACCTGCTGGTGCGCTGAGGATCATGTCCTAAAATCATTGAATTTGGTAGTTTGTCATACAACTTTGCATGATGACTCATTTTCTTCAGACAGGCGTCATATAGATCACTACTAAGGATGTACTCCTGGCACCTAAGCGGTGAAGAGACAAGTGTTCATATCCAAATGTCCATAATTTGGCTTTTCATGAATTTATGGGTACGCAACATTGCTGAAAGGATTATGATGCATAATGACTTTCCCGGAGGGTTATCGTACATAAAAAGAGATACAAAACAAGCCCGAGCCACTATCAAAATTCTACCTAGCTTCTCTTTGCCATCATCTCCATTCTCGTACACAGATGTTGTCAGATACTCTATCAATGCAAGGGGCTCAGTGTGATCCCAATACCATCACTCTGGCTATCGCGACTACCATCGAAGTATGCAGAATCGCCATTATTCGCAAACGATTCACGAGCTGGTGTATACGCATCCTTCCGCTGAAGCACAGTCGACTTATGCGTTGCCTCGCTGACCCAATATTTCCCCCTACAACCACATCCGTAGCCAGGGCACATTTGACGACGCATGGAATCGTTCCGCGGGTCGTCAATGAGGTGTTTGGTATCGGAAGGGTTCCGATGTGGCGGTTTATTGCAGTATGGTGTTAGCGAAGAACTAGCGAAGCTGCATAACGGGGTTAAGTGCGCGGTTTGTGTACATTCTCGTAGCCGGCGATACGGAGAGTTACATCGCGTATAGTTGCGATTCGAGATTCGCTGTAGAGATGGAGGTCTTGGCGCGGAAGAGTCGGCAGAGAGGGAAGGGTAGGGGATAAGTGGGGCGAAGGTATATTCGTCGGAGGAAGGGCAGATAGAGTGGTCCATCTGGGTCGAGAAGCGTCAGTAGAAGTGATGGGAATACCGGGGTGGAATAGAATAACGAGAGCAGGATCCTCTGCGTTGCGAAGACTTCCGCTTCCGGCGTGGCTCTATGGGATAATTCGGCAAGTAGCTGACACCATGCCGTCGTAGATTCTAAGAGCGGTGTTGGACGCAACTGGCGAATGTCGGGCATGAGAAGCTGAGAGGAGAGAGGCTGAAGTAGAGTCGGTTGCGACCGCGGTGGAATCGTATGCAGGAAAGCTGAAGATCTTAGTAGTCTCGTCAAAGCTGGGATGGTAAATCGACACGTAGATAACCGTAAGGTAGGTCGCTCATGATTATACCGAAGGGAGAACTGGGCTGGCGTTGGCGGTAGAGGAGGATAGGAGTGCTGAGATCGTTGCCAGTCAAGCAAAAGAATCACAATGACAGCGCTGCACAAATAGAGCCGCACAAATAGAGCCGCACGCTATGAACGACTTGGCAGCCACTCGTACCAGCCAACACATTGTCTAGTCGTTCGTTCTGAAAGTTAGCCATCATCCAAGCTACTGTGGTATTTGACAACTTCGCCCACTGTGCTTTTCTGTTTATGGTTATAATATCCAGAATCACTTCTCTCCCTTGTTTTCAGTCGGTTATTCTAGTTTTTCTTTTGTCTAAAGGGGAGGGAGGGCAAGCGGAGGGGATCTCGCCCACCTAGTCGGTCATCCAGACAGGGATGGGAATCGGGCACTGCCATACTCCAATAGAGTGAATACAATATGATTAAAACGAAACGTCTAGAATCACGAGTATGTATCAAAGAACCTTTCTTCGTTCATAGATGTTCCTTGTACGGTATATTGTAAACTACATCATCGTACCGCAATCAAGGTATAAAGGCAAAGGCTAGGTATCTACTCTGGTTGAACAAATGCTACAGGACAAGTCCTAAAATGTCATCCGAAACGCTCCTATCATAACAGCATCAGGCAACAACGTGCCTGACCTCAATCATACACAGCCTTACTCTCTTCGCCATTCCTACACGTGATGTTACTTCGCAGAAGTCCCAGCACTAGCATGGATATAGTATTGTGACCGCTATATTACAAACATGTAGCAAATGCGCTAATGTGTCAACATACCCCCGTTCTCGTATCCCCTAATGACACCAACACAGTAGAGGCACTATCGGCAAACCCTTGTCGACAACACCACTCCCACCGTGCTTTCCAGTAGGGCGTTCGCTTTGTTCTGACGGTAGTCGAACACCGGTTTCGTGCAATGCTGGGGGGTTCAGGCATCGCAGGCTTAACATCGCTGGGGGGCGTCGTAATCTCTGGGCTGTATGGTTATGCTGGGCGGCGGCTTCGTCGTTGGATGGCATTGTCATCGCTGGGCAACGGCGTCATCATTGGCGTCGTCGCAGATGAACTCTGCGGAGGTGGAAAGCTACAAGTCGATCATGTCGGGTAGCTGTATGGGAGCAAGTCGGGAATTGATGAATTAGGCAGGTCGCGAAATTTGCACTATTTCGAACTGTTCGCAAGCATACGCTTGTGTCATTCTAATCATTCCGCACGGGTGTATTTGACGGTAACTATTGGACTAACAGTATGGACGCTTGTTATTGTCGCCACCGACGAATAAAGTCTCGCCGAAATAGGAGAGTGTGTCCTGCGCGATGCGTTCGTAAACGACGGAACTGGGGTTTAGGATTCTATGAGGCGCGAGAAGGAAATTATCGGCAGTAGATCGATGAAGTAGCAACATGGAGAACTGCATTACTGTAGTTGGCTCGTCCGAAGCTAAAACTTGTGGGGTCGTTGAAATCAGACTGTCGGTGGCGGCAGGGGAAGGGGTGGAGGTTGATCGTGGTGAGAACTTGAACGATTCGTCAACAGCCACACCACAAGCCACGGCAAATTTCACCGCTATATGTCTCTCTTGCCACCACACTTACCCCTGAGCAGCTGCACCTTATGTCATACAACACTGATGCGTTCACCCATTGGCAAATGCCAGGAAATGTTGCACCACCAAATATTCCCCTGCGAAACCCACTCCTTGATGAAAGAGGTATGTAATCCCTGTTCCAACGCTTACAGTTTTCCTGAGTGTAGCTAGTTGGTATTTGAGTTAACCAATCTAAACGCGGTTATGGTTATGAGCACAAAAGAAATTGGGCCTTCATATCGGCGCACTCCAATCGGTTTCCCAGCAGATACTACATTCTCGGTACTACATGACATTAAATACGCAATAGTTGAAATCAAAACGGTTATTGGCTCGATAAATAAACACCTTGCTTAAATGATTTCTCAGATCAGGGATCGGACTGGGTGTTTTAGTCAGTGCATACCGTATACCGTGTTTCGATATAGTACTGGTTTTGTTTGCCAGAACAGGCGCATCGATCCTTTACTGCCTCACCGAGTATATTCGCATATTTTGCTACATGACTACTCATGAATATCCTTAAAGTTTAATATAGTGTAATTTTAGCAACTCTGACGCCGCAGTCGTCATCGATTTGAGAGTCGTAGTTATTTATTCATCCTGTATTTACTCTAACTAGAGTATGACAGAGCCCCCATATTACCTCCGCCTCCGATTTGAGAGCCTTTGGTAGTATGCTTAATATGATATGAACTGGGTCTGAGAGGAGTTGTTTACCCTGAGTAACTTGTGATACGTAATATACCACCAACATTGTGTCACAATTCCAACTCTTTACACAAGATGTTTTAAACTTGATTGTTCTCCTGTCCCATCCCGTCTTTGGGGCTTGTTCAGGTGTTGGATTAACCTTTCTTGTTCCACCTCCAAAGCCCTTAGATTACGTGTTGTAGCATAGTTGGCCTACTAGTGCTGAAACACTTCTATATTAGGAGGTTTCGGTTGGACGTGCTGAATCCAGCTGAATGTTGATTTGAAGTCGTGAGGAACAGGTAAACGATGCATCATATCACTATATCAGGGAGATAAACCCACAGCAATTCAACTGCAGTGCGAGTTTTCAACCGTAGTAAATAGTAACGATACTTTGACCTACTGGATAAGAGTCAGAAACCGGGTTCTAATACGAGTAAGTCCAACCTTACCTCCCACCCCCGGTTCGCATTGAGAACTCATTTTGGAGCCCAATTGTGCTCGGTGCGGGTATTCCATCAGTTGTCAAGACGAAGATACGCAATACGAATGTATGGGCCTGACTTCAGTGCTGGGCACCAAGACATCAGGCACTGGAATGATGTACAAGCCTTGCCATCAATTTTGTTGATATATCGGGAGGTGATTGGGATTGGCCTGTGTTGCTAGCCCAAGACTGTCTCTAGCGCAGAGCACTGCCGTTCTTAGCAAGCCGTTCCCCACCCTTTCAGATTTCCTACTGAATTATTCCTCCTACTCAGATGTTACTCACCTCTAGCTCTACCTCACCAAGCACCTATCCATACCAGCCACTACTATAATGCCCCAGCTTCATAGTCTTTGTCGTTCCGGCAGGCGAGGAAGAGGATTTCTAAAAGTACCGTCAGTCTTCTCACACCACCGTGCCTTTGTTCATTCCCCTTCTATCACCACAGGCGCGGTTCCAGTCAAAAATGTATCCTACCAGCAGTTAGCCGTACAAGCCTCTGAATCCCCACCGACCGGAAACCACCAGACAAGTTCGAGCCACCCTAAATGACATGATCGTCAGCTCTTCCCCGAGACATCCTAACTGCTACATGTTTCCCCTTGAAAGGGCTGCAGCGCCGCGACCGCCCACTACTTTTATCCTGCGAAGCACCGGTCTCTGCGTCTCCTAATGCCTCACCGTTATGGAAACCACCGCGAACACAAACCAATATCGCTGGCACCGAGACGCTCTAGACAGGATTATGAAGGATTCGCCATCCACAAGCTCACTACATTTGAGGAGCGGCTTGATATGACCCAAGAATGGGAACCAGGCGCGATTATTTAGAAGAATAATTCACTTCTTTGGTCAACACTTAACACCAGTTCTAAGAACCGCCAGCACCAGCGGACTATTTAGGCATTTGTAGACGGGCTACTGCCGATAGGGGATTCCAGAAAATAAGTTAAGCCATGACTGTGAGTGGTATGTCGCTGATGTTCCTAACTTCCTGATGTGTACTCCATATGACGCGAAATTATAGTAACAGCACTATATTCACAGTTCCTGGAGGTTAAAAGAGACAACGACTGCGCCATGTCTGCATCGATGGTAGCAGTATTGTGCTCTTCCGCTCATCGCAACTCTTAGTCGATTCCCTTCTCGCAACTATTCGCAAGATACGACAGTCATCGCATCTGGCAGCCAGTAGCACTGGCGGCCATTGGACAGGTTCAACAGCATTTGGGCTGCATGACCAGCACGTTTGGTCAGCGCCAGCGGACGCCACCAGGTACTGTTAAGGTGTAATAGAGTACTGGTGCCCCACGTTTTGAGCGAGGTGGTATGGCTGATAATCGTGGCAATATAGATCTACCTGGAACAGGAGAAGCACGACGCCATCAAGATCGCCGTCCGAACGTTTCCGATTTCAATTTAAGCCCATTACTGCCGTGATTTGGGAAATCTGAACCACAGCGCTGGCGTCCGAGATGCCTAACATGTTTCCGGATTGGTTCCAGAAATAGACAGAATCCTGTCTCCCTACCACTATGCCTCTGCAATACCACTAAAGGCAGGTCTATTTTCAGTTTAAAGTTGTGGCGCATTCCACCCGAGACATACCTATTGTTCCTTCCGGCAGTGCGCCTGTCACCACCGCTGGCTTAGAGGTAAAGTCCACTCTCCATATTCCCAGATAACTCAGTAACTTAGCTCCTGCGGTGGGTAATTACAACGGACTCCTAATGCTCCCTGTCATTGAGCGATTTCAAGCATTACCGACTGACATCGCTTCGGCAGATATTATCCCCTTGCTCCTGATACCTAAGACTGAACAAAGAAAACCATTAGCCCAAGCATCATCGGCGCATTCCGCAGCAGAATCGCAATCACCTACATACGGCAGATTACAATCGTTTGCCCTACGAAGGTTTGGTGTCGGTCTTCTCCGACATATTGCTAAACCGCCATCGTGGCGAATCTATGTCTGCATCGCCGACTGGGGAATAATCAATCGGCCCAAAATATATCCAGCATCATTTATCACCACGGTTATGAAGTGGCGATGGGAGACCTCTTTTGTCATTCGGCCTGGCTGTGTTCCGGCTCAATCCACAACGACACGATATCTCGAAATCGAATGTTCTAGATGTATTTGGCGCTGTTCGTTGCCATGCATGCAGAGACTTGGCGTCTCACATTCGAAACCTCGGATGTCCCTCACATGCAGTTGGCTCCGTTTTCGTACGTGGGTTGGATTTGTGAACGTTTCAACGAGGACCAGGTGGATCTAATACTTAAAAGGACGGAGCGGGGTGCTTGTTCTAATCATAATCTTCACAGCAACGATTTGGCCTTATTATCTCGTTAGCCTCGACGTCGATGCTCATTGGTGATTCATCCTGCACAGTGACGGACTACCCCGGGCGCCTAGGGAGGGTGCCGATCTCAGCCGACCTCCTCGGTTCCAGCTTCTCCACCGGATGCGAATGTATTTTCATGATGATCGGTAAGTATACTACGAGGAGAGGCCTCCCGTAGAACCTATTTATTCTGTACTAATGGCATTAATAGCTCTATATAGGAACGACTACAACAGAACCTAATCTTTTTAAAGAGGGCTCACTGTTAAGAAATTCAATGCTGTATTTGGTTTTGTCATGGGTTCGAAATCTAAGTTGCGGCTCAAACTTTCCAATTTTGGAGACAAGCACAAAACTTCAGCGTCACACAAAGAGAGGCAGCACCACGCCGTGAGGGTTGATAAGAGTAAGATTAGGAGAGTTGAAACAGTGCGACAATTAGAAGTCCTCCATGCTAAAAGCAGATGCTAACCAAGTAAATGAGATAGTGTCTAAGGCCGAATATAGTACCATTCCGCCCAATTTCGGACATCCAACTCGACAACCACATGTAACTAAAATTCCAAGACATCGAATTAACCCACGAAAGAAATCGCATGCATACGCATATCTAGGCAACATCGCAGCCTTAATACAATCAAAAATTATCTTAGATCTGATAGAAGCCGCTGTGGAAACACCCATGATATACTTAGTGATGGCTCCGGCTTGACGGAACGGGGAAGCAGATGCTGCAATAAAAGATGGCTACGATAAGAACAGCAATGGGTTTCAACATGTCTACTCACAGTTAGCACCCAGTTGTGATAGTTCAGGCGCTAACGTACCTCCTCCTACCCTCCAATCATCGAAATCCTCACAATCCATTCTCACTAGGTGATGATTGTACGGCTGGGTCCGGATGAGGGTGTGTCGGTTTCGGTTTCGAAGCAGGATCAGAAGAAGGGGTTTCTGACAACGCTTTTTTGACGTTCTCAATTACCAGTTCCAAGTTGATGGAGCGGCGGCTGTTGCCCCCGCTTTCGCTGCCAGGAACATATGTGAGACTCTTCCATCCTTCCACGGAGGACCTTGCCTGCCGAACGGCTTTGCTCTTTGGGTCATGCTCGGAAGTGGAGTCGGCGTCGGGACCCAAGCTACATTTCACATGTCAGCTTCTTTACCGCATCTGATTCCAAAAGTGGTTCAACGTACTGGCTCATGGTTGCCGCGGCTCGTAGAGGCGTTCTGGTATTATTAAATCAAGCTGTACTTCTGCACTGTATCGTTCCTAGTAGCGTCGAACCGGGAACGTAACCAATGAACAGGATACTGGGAGGGCAGTCACTTGGATGGCAAGGAAGAAAGTGAATTCTGCTCTATATATTATCAACATATGCATAGGTGCCCATGGGATTGGAGTGTTGTTGGATACCTCGACGTGCAACAATAAAGATCGGATGAACTGCCAGCTGGTTGCTAGGAAAAGTGGAGCGGGGTTAGGTGGAGTTGGTGATGAGACGACTTGGAAAGGCAAAATGCGGCGGGTGGATGGACGGCCGGAGCGGTCTGAGCGGATGACAAAATCTCAGCACGTTATAGCGGAATCAGTAATGCGGTGGCGCTAGTTGGGCATGCGTGTAGGGTGAAGAAATTCTGCTGAGAATATGTTTAAATGGATGAAGAGGAGCTCGGGGGGGAGATCAGAGACTTCAGAAGAGTTGGAGCTCAGGGGTTTTATACTACATCATCGAACTGGATGGAATTTGAGGTTGTGGGCGTGTTCTACTGGATAGACATTGGTTGGTTTGTTTACTGGAACCGCCTCCCCTTTCTTTCAAAGTTCACTATTTTCTTCAGACAGCAAAATGTGAATCACTAGGGAATATTTAAGGAGCTGCATTCCACATCGTGGTGGTTATTTTCAGATTGTCATGATGGCGGGAATGGTCCTCGTTGGTCGTGTGGGATTTGATGGCTCTGGGTCTGGTTACACCCGTTACGGTAGACGAGTATCAAAAGATTTCGAAAGGGGGCGGGATGGAACCACTAGTCTTAGCAACATAATTTTTGATACGGGTATTGGGCCAACACCTCAACAAATTTGCAAGTTTTCAACTCAGTTTGATTCAGTTCCGAACATCTGTTGGCCTAACCAATGTCTAGAGATTAGTGCTACAACTTTCAACGGTTTTAATTACACCCGAAAAATACAATCTAGTATTACCATCGTTTTCAAAAGAAAGTCTTTTCGAGACTATATTTCAACAAAATAGGTTTATTATTTATAGTTTCATCGCCGGATTCGGTACTTGATTCTGCTGACCTTATTTGCTGTGGTGACAGTAATTTTCGGGAACATGCAAAGTCGTTACAATGTGCCTTGCAGTGCAGGCTATAAGTCAATACTGTTCAGTTCTACAATTCTTGGGCATTCTGTGTCTCAATACGAACGGGAGCCCTAGCAGAGTAATGCTACCAGGTGCGGCCATTTATGCTGTCGTTTGCGCTACCCCTGGCCTATCTTTCATGAAGTCAAAGCGGGTTCGCACATAATCTGCGCTCATGGTCACGACCGCAAAGTAGTCTTTTTGGATCGAAATGCAGTATTTTTGGCCAGCGCTCCTGCCTTCGCCGACTAAGGAAGCTATTACTCAGGCGCTACAATTACTACAACCCGTTCGCCCAATCTTCGCCCCCAGCAGCCTCGGCCAAGCGAGGAAACGTAGGATGTCTGGGCGGTTACAAGAGTGTCAGCACCTTAGCCCTTACGTTCTTTGCAGGAGCCTTGCTGACACTCAGGGTGTCATCCGCAGGATCGGTAAGACTACCGAGAGATTGTCAGGTCGGGGTCGGGATCGCAGAACAAAGTCCAAAAGCCCAACCTGTGCTAGATTTAGCCAGATTATGGTGCTGTTGGTGTTTTGTTCTTGTACGTGGCGTTTCTGAGATGAAGCATTGCTCTCTGCTCGAGTAGTTTGTTGCTCACAGGCAGCCTGCTTTGTGTTACATTAGTAATCAATAATCTATCTTTGCGTTACATCCTGATATCACACCATTTCATCGGGTTGACCCGATATGTACCTAAGTGCAGCATGATTGGTATTTGGGGAATAAATTCAAGATCAAGGGAATCAATATCAACGTAATCTGTCTCAGTTCCTATCTCACGCCACTCCTGATCGATCTGTTGGGTACTTCCAAGATTGGAATATTATAATACGATATGCATCCTCAACTTATTAGATTAGGTGTAAGAGCACAAGTACGAGCTCATAGTTCGACCAGTTCGCTGAAGTTGAAAATTAGAAGCTATTGTGATGCACTGTGTATCACTCGCTTCGGAGCCAGACTTTGTTGAATAGTTGCTTGACTCTCTATGCAATCTATGCAGAAATCTATGGTCTATATACGGCTTGACATACAGTCTGAAACTCGTGCTTATGCATCGTTTGCATGCCACGAACCTCATACAAGCCATGAACCTCCTCCTGCAAGGTTGGAAACCGTAGACGAAACGCATATATGCAACATTCGGTACTTAACAGGTACTCTTATAGGGATGAGGGTCGTGGAAGGCAGACCTCCCAACGGTGGAAACTGGTTGGGAAATCGGCACCAAACTGCACTATACTGTTTATACCAACTATTTAAGAATTGAAACTGCACTGTATGCGAAACCAGTTTAGTAAACCAGTTGGAACTAGTTAAACTGTTTGTACTGGTTTTAACTGTTTAACTGAATTGAACCGGTGCAAACTGCTCCACGCAAAGTTATTGGCTGTGGTGAGTGCATAATATCTTACTCAGCACAAATAATTTTGATTTTGTATTGACAATCTGCAGTGTTCAGGCAAGTTAGACCCTCTGTAAACAAGTTCGCAGCAGAAAAATGATGTCTAACAAAGACTTCACCCATCCAGAGTCTTTTCTCCATGTCTTTTCTCGCATCCATATTAACCATATAACTATTGGTTGGACAAAGGATGGCTAAAAACACAGTTGAGTGGAACAACAAAATCGTGGGAATGGGAGTAGAAATAGAGTACCGGTGGGTACCATCTCACGAAGGAGTTGAAGGAAACGAAAAAGCTGACGAACAAGCAAAAGCAGCTGCTGAAAGAGTGGAGGGCACTGTGGAGCTTGTGAAAGAATACAAAGGATGGTCGATGGCAAAGGTGCAGAGAAGGGTCATGGAAGCCAAGTGGATCGAAACCGAAAAGTGGTGGAAGGCGAAGTTCAACGGCAAAAAGGCGGGGTACAGAATGAATAAGAAGAGGCGGATGAGCAAGCTGTTGGGCAAGACCAAGAAGAGCGTCGCGGGAAGGTATCTCCAGTTAAAAGTGGGGCATGCTCTAACAGGAGTTTATTTGGAACGCATTAAAAACAAGGAAAGCAAAGAGTGCTGGTGGTGCGGACACTCGACACAGACAGTAGACCACTTGTTCAAGTGGTGCAAGAAATGGAAGTGGCAGCAGGACACTCTTGTGGGAGGTTCTGCCGTGTACTTAAGGTGCGGCTCCGTGCGGCTCCGTGCGGCCCGGCTACGACTCGGCTATAGCGCACGGCCCAGGTTACCTGTGCGTCGCTAGCTAGTCAATGAAGCAACCTTCTCGCGACCTCTCAATTGGTAGCAACTTCTCAAAATGTCTTCTCTCTTCTCTCTACGACGCTCGGCAACTCTCAATTCCGCGATCTCGCGAAGGAGAGGTGCGACAGAAGGTTCGCTGGGCGTTTCTCGAAGAAACTCGATGCGACGGAGATTCCGCGCCTACAAACACACGACGAAGCGACGTTCATCCCGCGTCTACTCAAACAAACGATTAAAATACAAACAAACGATTGAATTAAGCTTTACGCTAAGTATTCTAGTTGGCCGGCGTTGTGTTCCGGCCTTGATGGGCGTAGCCTTACAAATTTAGTAAAAACTTCACTAATCAGAGGAATGGAAGGCGAAGGTTTCAACTGGCCTGTTCCTGGAGCCGACAATGATGATGGCCTGATCCATTGTTTCCAAGGAGCTGCTCGTGCACCCCGAGATGCAGCTACTGCCGATGTTACGGCTATCAGTCGTCAAGGAGTAACCGACTTCTATGCCACAATCTACCAATCCTACACCACCCAAACCAACGATCTCCGACGTTTGACCGATCGCGTACTGTCCCTTGAAGCCCAGCTCGTCAACGTCATCACCGCGCGAGACGACGCGTTGACAGAGCTGGAGTCGTGGCGCGGTCGATTCGACACGATGATGCAAATGACGGCTCGTCTTGGTGTCGGTGGCGTCAACACCGGCGGAGGAGGGGCTCTGTCTAAATCCGATCTTAAACAGCATCAGCCTCCACTGTTCACCGGTGACCTCAAGTTGGAAACTGTCAATCTATTCCTTCGCAAGGTCGAGCATTGGGTACGCCAAGGTGGCGCGGCAATGGGTACCACGGAGTCGGATAAGCGCATCGATTCGGCCTGGCGGTTCATGGACCCGGAGGCGTACAGTTGGTTCGCGCATTGGATCCATCAGCAAGGTGTCACGATCATCCCTCCTGCAAACGGCTCTTATGCACCAGTGACTTGGCCTCTCTTCGAATCCGCTTTTCGCCATCGATTCGTCCCAGAAGTCGCCATTACCGCAGTTCGAAAGGAGATCCACGCCCTACGCTACTCCAAAGGAGATGTCGCGTACTTCAACAAGCGATTCTCCGAACTTATCCGCATGTTGCAAAAAGAGACTACTATCACGCGCGAGGATCCCTTGTACGACGAGTACTGCTCCAAGCTACCTTCGGGAATCGCAGATCAGATCATCGCCTCAGCCCGCATGCAAAAAAACTCCAGCCGGAGACGCCTTTCACGTTGGCCGATGCCATGGAGATGGTCGGCGAATTCTCAGAACGTACAACTTCGCATCCGGCTATCGCGGCTACGCCAATCAGTTTCGTCCCAACCAACACTCCAACGCCTACTGGGTCTGAGCCGATGGACCTCACTGTAGCTAACGCCAATACCAAGTGCTACCGCTGTAGCGGTTTCGGACATGAGGCACGCGATTGTGCAACCCCAGACACTCGTGGGCGAGGCCAAGCTTTCCGTGCCAGAGGTGGCGGGAACCGTGGTAGACGGGAGGGAGGTCGTGATCGCAATGATAATCGTCGCGGGGGCCAGGGAGGTTCAACCAGGTTTACAGCCGGGAACATCAATAATATTCAGACCACCGGGGACGGCATAATCACGAACGACGATGCGGATGACTCGGCGGCGGAACCCTCGGCGGCGGAGCAGGAGACTATTGAGGGGGAGGAGGCCCAGGGAAACGACAATTGGGAGTAGTGATAGAACGTCCTACTACCCAGACGGTTATTGGAAAAGTTAAGGAAACGGAGGAAATAGGGACAGGCAAAGAGAAGCGCATACGGCATGCAAAATTGTACTTGAGCAGCCTGACACATAATGAGATATCTGATTCTCCACCTGACTCTGACATCAGTTCACCTAACTCTGACCTACTACGTTTTAACGCTTCTGTTTCAACCTCCAATAACAAAATTCGTTCAGCATACTCCTTGTTTGATTGCGGCGCCTCCCATCGTTACGTTGATACCGCTTACGCCAATTCCCTAGGGTTAAAACGTCGACGTTGTGGGCGCATGAAAGTCTCTGTCGCAGGGGAAGAGAAGGCAGAGGAAGATAGATGGCAAGGTTGGCTCAATGCGTCAATAAGAGGCGTAACCGGCAATCGGGTTGACATTTCTGGTTGGTACACGGTTTTCGACTTGGGAGGCATCTATAATCTAATTGTCGGTAAAGATTGGATGGCAGTCAATTTACACCTCATCGACCATAAAACTAATACTCTACACATGCTGGAGCTGATTGGACTGTTTTACAACAAGGCTCTCGCCTTCCTTCAACAATCATCACAACATCGCTTGCAGGCCTCCGACCTCACCCAGGACGACTGAGAGAAGATCGTGCGAACTGCAGAACAGTGGCCCGTAGATCGGCAATTAATATGGTGTCCGCGTCCTTCGTTGCCAAGTGCAAGTCATCAGAAATCTTTATAGCCAACATCCGGGAACGCGTCGACAAAATCATGGAGGAGGAGGAGGAGCCTACTCCACACAAGCCCGCAGACCATGAAATATGGCGGTTACGAGTGAGGAAGGCATTTGCAGATGTCTTCGAACCGCCAACGGGAGTTCCTGCGGCCTCGAGACATGACTTCCGCATAGATACTGATCCGGCAGCAAAGCCACCTCACCGCCAGCCATATCGGATGTCAGACTCGGAACGCGCGGAATTCGAAATCCAAATTGCCAAGTTGCTTACCAATGGCTGGGTTTACTGACAGCCAATCCCGATTCGCGGCCCCAGTAATTTTTGTTAAGAAACCAGATGGCTCTGGACTCCGGATGTGTGTCGATTACAGAGGCCTAAATTCAATCACCACCAAAGACCGATACCCACTGCCGTATATAGAAGATCTCATCGATCGGCTGCACGGCTCCAGGGTGTTTACGAAGCTCGACCTGGCCAGTGGTTACCATCAGTTGCGCATACATCCGGATGACAGGCATAAAACGGCTTTTGTCGCTCCGGAGGGGTTCTACGAATGGACGGTAATTCCGTTTGGGCTGGCCAACGCGCCGTCAGCGTTCATGCGCGTTATGCATCGAATCTTACGCCCGTATAGGAAATTTACAATTGTGTACATAGATGACATTCTATTTTCTCTCGCAATCTGGCTGAACATAAGCTGCACGTGGAAACTATCTTGCTGGCAATCAGAGCGGCGCGTCTCCGGTTGAACGAGCGAAAGTGCGTTTTTGGAGCCACGGAGACTTCGTTTGTCGGTTTCAAGGTCAACTCGAATGGAATTCACACGGAGGATAAGAAGATCGCAGCCATGAGAGACTGGCCAGTGCCGTTGAGTACAACCGAGCTTCGATCATTCCTGGGGTTGGCAGGCTACTATAGGAAATTCGTACACAAATTCGCGCACCGGACTACAGAGTTATACACGTTGACAACCGAAAAACGTGCGTTTCGGTGGCTGCGGAAACACCAGGCCGAATTTGACGATATTCGC
>WHVE01001046.1:0-34962 GCA_015178995.1 Trichophaea hybrida
GCCATTAGGTTGCATTGCTTCGGTTGATAATCTGGGCGGCTAGACAATAGGTCGGCGAGCTGGTTTTTGATACCCTGAATAGGCCTGACATCCCTGTCGAAATTCTTGAAGACTATGAGGATATCCATTTGACGTACGGTGAGGTGTGGTGGCGTGCGTATCCAATGCAATGTCGCATGGTCCGTGTGTACCAAAAATCGCTACTCGGTGCCATGTAGGTTCAATTTCCAATACAATTCTGTACCTCGGATGCGTAACAGTTCTCATGCATATACGAGGTATCGCGTCTGCATCGTGTAATTTTCGGCTGAAGTATCCCAGTCCCTTGTCTTCCTTGCCTTGCACCTGAGAAGCACCGCGCCCAGCACATAGTGGCTGACATCCACATGCAGGCAATATTTGGCTTTGGGGTCTGGTAGAGTAAAGACTGGGGTGTGACGGGGTACATGCTTGAGGGTATTGAATGCATGCTGACATGCCCTATCCCAGGCGAATGGAGACCGAATGATCATCCTCGGCTCTCCACGTCACCTTCCAACATCACCATGACATTTCGGTGGGGTGGCAACAGTGTACAACAGTATTGCGATATGAGCATAGGGTTCGATGATTTTTCTATAGTCACTGGTGCGGACCAGGAAGCCCATGGCGTCCTTACTGTTTTCGGGTAGGGGCTAATCCATGACCGTATAGGTCTTATATTCCTGGGCGTAGATGCCCTCCTTGTCAATATCGTAGCCGCAGAAGTCGACTTCTTGATAGGCCCATGCGTAAATTCCAAATTTGACCTTGAGACCATGATCCACTAGTGAGGTCAGCACTTCTCGGACATGTGCATCATGTTCCACCAGGGTACGGCTGACAATCACAATATTTTAAAGGTATATGACGATGAATTTTTGTTTCATTGGCTCTAGAATGCCGTTCATCATGGGCATAAACTCACTCTGTGCGTTCGCCAGGCTAAATGGAATATCTCACCATACAAACAAGCCAAATTCTGTGGTGAAGGCTGTCATTTCCCCGTCCGCTGCTGCAATGCGAATTTGGTGATAACCAGATGCCAAGTTCAATTTGGTGAACCAGCAGCAACAATGCATGGATTGGAGTAAATCTTCAATGTATGGGAGAGGATAACAGTCTTTGACTGTTATTGCATTTACTGCACGATAGTTAATACACATAAGCAGAGTACTGTCAGATTTTGGTACAAATGAAACAGCCAGGCCGAAATTGCTTTGAGAGAACTAAATCCTACCCCAGCCAGTCGCTTTGTCTATCTTCCTCCAAAGCGGTTCTGCTTCTTGCGGAGAGATGCGGTAAGGTGAGCGGAAGTGTATTTTGCCAGTTGGGTCCGTGTTAATTTCGAAATCGGCCTGCCATCCATTCTGCGAATTTCCATATGTCGGTTCGCCAAAGAGGTCGTGAAATCCTGTCAATATTTGTGACAACTCTCATGGCAGTTCGTCTTTTGGGTGGGTGTCACCATCTGCAGGATGGTGCACTGGGATCAAAAATATCCGTTGCAACAAGTGCACGAATATGTTTTTGAGTTCCGTCTTGCGTATGATGTGGATGCGCATGCCTGTAGCCTGCTCTGCTCTACTATCGTCAATGTCCACTGGGTGTAAGCCAGTTAGGTAGTGCACTCGGCCATCCACTCTTTCATCCCAGAGGCTATCGGAGATCCACATTTCTTTGCTGTCATGGTCGATTTGATTACCACATTTTTGGTCCCGCATCCATCTTTGGATTCATACGATATCAAAACCTTTGAAGATGTAGACCGTAGATTCTGTCTCATAATTATATGACGACCCGAGTTTCAGCTTTGATTTGATTCGTTGGCGTTTCGCTATGCCATCATCTGCATTGACATTTGCAGTTGACACAATCATCCATCCCGCATCCTTTGTACTCAGGGCTGCCCCTTGGCATTTAAGCTCCTGGGGGAATTTCCGGCCCAGATCATTTCCTGATGTGCCATCATCCTTTACTTCTCCTGCCTTTCTGCTACTCCACCATTCCTTTTGCGTTTGGTATATTTTTTTGCCCTTCAACCTTAGTCGGTCGACCATTGAATCATCTAGTTTGCTGAGTTTCAAGTGATGGTAATGTGTGAATCACTTGAATTGATAATCTGGCACAAGCCTGTCATCTTGTTTTAACAATACCGTACATGATGGTGTTTTTATTGAAAGTACAGCCTCAGCCATTGACCTCCTTTGACTTTTCCCATCCCAGAATCCAAGTCTGAAAGATTCTCCAAATCACTTTCTGCCTCACTGTGGGTCTCGGGTTTGACCTCTTTCTCTTCAGCAAGCTGTCCACTCTCTTTTTGCACGGCCAGCGAACCTCCCATTTTCTTCTCCTTGCGCAGGTGGCCAGACCTAGCTTTGAGGGCATCTTGGTTGTCCAAATATTGCTCGAGTAGCTTCTTCATAAAGTTGCAGTTCGGGCAGTTGCGAGGAATCTGGCCCATCTGACTGCAGTGGTAACAGGTTGAACCGTAGTCTTTGGCCAAGCCAGTTGTGCTAGTCGTATCGCATTTCTTGGAGTCCATTTGTCGATCTGAGGCATTCGTAGTTGTATTAGTGTTCACGTTGAAGCTGAATGCAGGTTGAGACTTGTTGAGAGACGTATCCCACGCTGCCAGGTGTCCCAGGGACTGCTCCAGGGTCAGCGTCCTATCGCGCATGCCAATATACAAATTCAAGTCTTCATACACTCCCTGGTTGCCCTTGACGATCTTGTTCCCCTAATCGTCAGCTATCCGTTTTGGTGGAAGCGGCTGGTGTGGGTCTAACTGCGAACAGAGGTGACGGAAATGGTTGTTACACTCTGGAATGCGTTCTCCCTGCATCAGGCTCAGCTCCTCCTGTTCACGTTTGACCAGGTCCAAGGTGTGGAATGGGATATTCCTAGCTTTCAACTCCGTACAAAAGGTGGACCATTCTATAGGTGTTCTGATTGGGAAACGATGCATGGCCCAGATCACTGTGTCCCCTTTCAGTTGCAGCACCACATGCTAGCCCCAACCCGTAGTGCCAAACCATCTGATGGCCTGGGTGGCATTCTTGAAGTGTCATTCCAAAGGTAACAGGAAGGTGGTGACATCATCCAGAGTTGGTTTGTCATCGTAAGTCAGAAGGTTAGAAAATTTGATGCAGAATCCATGGCTTCCTCAGCGGCCAGGGGTCGGTTCAGGGGAGCCACGGTTCCCGATTGAGCCTGGGGGCTGTTCGGTGGTGTTGGGCGCCGGAATCACATGTACTTGATTAGTCATGAGTCGATGAATGATATGCTTGAACGCTCTCAATTCCGATTGAAGCTCACTTTTCTTGCAGGAGACACTTTTATCCTGGAGCATCAACATATCCTATTCTAGCTGGAGCTTTGTTACAGCGGTATGGTCGGCGGTGTGCTCCGTTGACTCCGGCTCCAACGTGCACAGTTCCAGGCGCCGCTCTGACTTGGCAGAGTGACGTTTCACGATCCAGAGTTCTTCCTCCAACTGGTCTATTTCTTCATCAGCTGCTGCCAACTTCTTGTTCGGGCCATGGACAGGCTAAGCATGCTCCAACTCCTTGACTGTAGCGGGCAAACATTGGGTGTGTTCGCAAATTTTCGGGAAATGTTCTGCTTGTTCAAGTCTCTCTGACCGGCAATCATTGATGATCTAAAGCTGTGAGTCCTCTGTAGCCTTCATCGATTTGATTGCTTGGTCAGACAAGTGCCCAGGGCCGTCTTCAATGATCTTCTTTAATGTTGTAACCATTTCTGCCAAGCGAACTTCTGTAGATTCCAAGCCTGCGCCTAAGATCGTGAACTTGCTGCTAAACCTAATTGACTGAGTCTGGTCGATTTTGACCTTAAAACTGATATGCTGCGCGTCGTGTGTGCTATGAGTAGCAGGCATTGGTGTGAAGACGGAAGACGCATGAAATGTATCCGAACCGCAGGCACTCCACTGGTTCGTGGGTAAACCGGGTGAATCTACCATCACGCATTGTTTTTTTGTTCGCTTCCGATACTTATGAAGCCTTCAGAAGTCGAGTGTTGCTACTAATATGGGTAAATGGACCCCTTGCGTATGAATAGAAGTGAATGTTATTGGTGATGCAGCCGAAGTCACACTAAAGCGAAGAATGGGAGCGGCCCACAGGGCCACTCACTAACATGATCATCTGCATCTGCTCCCAATAACCGATAACAAATGGACAGCCAACAAACAGCTGAATGACATCAGCCGAGCAGATGACGCTCGCCCATAGCAAATGGACAGCCGGCAAGCAACTGAATGGCTCCAGCCAGCATCCGACGACATAAAAATATGTGCCGACTCTGACCAACCAAACTGCTCTCGAGCGAAAGAGGCCTATTTGTCTGGCAGCCATTATATTGAAAAGATACCACTGGTCCTGAGTCACAAGCCCGTGTGCTTGATGTCATGAAGGATAGCGATGGTCTGCGGCAGATCTAATGACGATAAAGACAACAGAGGTTGGAGTGATGGAGGCCATGGGAGTTGCAAAGGAACAGCCATTGGTTTGAAAGAGGTCCGAAGGTGGCTATGGTGCTGGAGCTCTAGGGAAAATCATAGATTCAAGTATTTTTTAGAATGCGAAGACAGAGCTATAAAGACCTTGGGTTCTTCAAAGGTAGAATGGCATCAACCTTATCAGTGAGAAGAACAAGCCTTAACAATATACACATCAGAGAGAGCCTATGTCTTTCGTTCACAATCTTTTCATGATTTCCACATCACAAGGGAAGCTCCTAACGTTTCTTCGAAGCAGTCCTGAATCAAGTACGAATACTCCTTTACCGGATAAACTTCGGGCGAAGTTCTTGGTTATACAGACCTGGAGATTGATATCACTTGAAATGGAGAGGAATTGACATGGCTTCCTTGACAATAGCTGTCAAATTGAAAAGATTGTCAAAGGTTTTGGGTTGAGACTAAGCAATTGAAGCAGTGGGAATCTGAAGATCCCAAAGAGATGTGTTGAGATGATATTCAGGGTAGGAGGAGAAAATCCATTCATTCTATACACATGGAAATGTTAGGCTCTATAAAGAAACCATGACGAGGATGCATTCCAAATCATCTGTGGCTATGTAAGTCGTGAGTGACTGAATTTGTTTCAGTCTACATGGTATCTCAGATGATCATTAACCACTCTCCAGTGCACTCGAACATCTTTGCTGGCATTATTGAATGTCACAGGCATTTCGGGCGAAATCTTTAGTCAACAAGTTAATGCAGTGAATTTTCGAATGGCAAGTGGTAAGTGGTAGAGAGTGGTGACTGGCGATGGCAAGTGAGCTATTGTTTATGAATCCATTCAGGGACTCTGAAGTTTACACATGAGACTGTGCAGTGGCAGGTGGCTGGTGGTGAGGGGTGAGATGTGCATGGTGACTTGCAAATAACAAGATGAGTCCATTTGTTGACCAGGTTTATCAGCAACTCCAAGCATATTGGGGCCAACTTGGCCCAAATCGACTGCTCCAAAGCAGTCCAGGCCATATCAGTCCAGGTCCAGAAGAATTTGGGATTGATCTGAGCTGGGTCCAAAAATTTTGCTGACAAGTTCGGACTGGTCTTGGATCGACCAGGCCTCGACTGTATAATTGCTGGACTGCTGGAATTATTAACAATCAGTTCCAGAGTACCAAGGACCCAACGAAACTAATAATTCTTCCAAGGGACTGAAAGAAATATTGCAAATTCAGAGGCAGCAGCTACCGTTTGAAGAAAAACCCGCAAAAGCTTCTGGACTTCTACAGTAACATCAGAAACAGATACCGGAAGCCAAAGCCAAATATAAATAGATCAGTTGGTCATATTTGCAACAAGATGGAATACACAGGATAAGACTAAATTGCATGTGGTGGTATAACAGAAGAAAACGAAGATGGAAAAGCAAGAGGTCATTTTCTGGGAACCCATGTCTACTCACAAAAATATGTTGAGGCAAAGAAAAATAATATTCATAAGAGGCAACGGTTTTCCAGTATCCCTCAAAAAGAACATACAGATGGTTGTTGAGCTCAGCAATGTACTCTGGACACAAGTCCCATCCCACATCTCTATAACTGGTATCTTCACAATTATACCAGAATCAATTACGATGTTAGCAAGGAAGAACTGTTTGGCAGATATGCTAACATCCATTGATCAGGTAATTGTTATGGTAGCAAGAAATGTCAACCCAGATATCATTGGAGATAAGAAGAATGTGATCCGGGAGACAGTGAAAATATACTGCATTAACTTCAACCAATATTTGATCAAGAGATAATGAGGTCTGGTAAAACTGATGAAGAAAATGTATGCCAAAAATTGTCAATAATGGTTATCTCCATGGCAATCAGATAAATGGAAAATATAGCAAACTCCAAAATGAAGCAAAAATATGAAGAAAAACAAGGCTCTTTGATACTGTTTGCTATTGAAAAGAAGAAGATGACTCAAATGTATCAGCAAAATAGATTGAAAGCAGCAGAAATCTGGGCTGAAGTGAAACATTATATTGACACAGGATCAGATGTGTACAGAAAAAACATTACCCGTGTTGACATCAAGTGTTGAAATGTGAATGGGTAGGCATAGTCCAATATATGCTGTACATGGGCACCCGCAACACTGTGGAACACGCGTGTGATATTGCAGGATCAAATAGCCAACAGGGTCAGAGTAAGTGTTAGCAACAGGTCCGGGATACACAGCCGTGGTTGGGGTTGGTACTGGAACCATGTCCCCGGTTTGGTTCTTGGCCCTCCAAGACACCGAACTGTCCAATCACAAGCTTTTCCACACCTGAACCTCAGCCCAAGGTCCGGTTCTGGGGACGCCAAACAACCAAACCGGCCAATCACGAGCGGTTCTGACTTGGAACCAAACCGAAAGCTGCTGCGTTTTGGTGTGTTTCGCCTGACGCAGAGCTACATTTTCAATCAGCCACAATTATTCTATATTTTCTGCACTAATTAAGTATTTGAGTTCACATTGGATTGCAACATGTCATATATGTAGATTATGCAGTTTTCAACACTCTTGCACCTCCCGCTATCAAAATTGTTATTTCATTATTATTTGTGAAGTCACTCCTAGAAACAGTCGATTTTGACTGTATTTTCGGCTTTATTTCACAGCGACTTGCCATATACTGATTGTATCACAAATCGGAGAGCCGCAGGTGACAGAGCGTCAAGAACTGCATAATCAACATAAATAACATGTTCCGATTCAATCAGAACTCAAACACTGGATTGGAGTGATGGTTTTAAAGAAGAAAAGGGTCAACACCCGGCGGATTCGGTTTCATTCCGGGTTGGAACTGCTTGTGATTGAGCTGCTCAGTATATTGGTGGTTGCAGAACCGAACAATTTGCCTCGGTTCCACGTTTGAAACTGGACATCAGTGCCAGTTCGGGTATAGTTGTGTTCCGGGACCGGAACTGAACCGAACCCATCAGTTGGAAACATTGCTAACTCTAGAACAATCTATATTGCCAATATTAACAAGTATGGCGATTGCAAGGGAGGACAGATTGCCTAGTGTAATGCGTGACTGTTGATATATGAAGCCATTGCAGATGGTAGGAAATGAAATATATGCTGACAGGGCAGTAACTGCATGAGGACGAATGAGGTGGCCTCAAACCATCAGGGAAAGAAAGAACAAGTTGAAAAGAATATCAGAAAACATAGAGCAAGTATTGTGCATAAGAGAGAAAAACAGGACCAAGGTGAATCATCAAAACAGGAAAGAGACATGCAAGTGCGGTGCATATAGAGATGGTCCTGTTCTTACCAGAGAAGTCAATTCCGGAAACCAAGTGGTAAAAGATATTCAGCAAAACGGTTTGAGCATCAGGAAGTGGACTTAGTTAGTGATTGAAAAGTGTATAGAAATGTACTGCAAATATGAGGGCAATGAAAGAAGTATATCAAACACAAAGGGGGGAGTACAGAAGTAGTTACCCATAGTATATATTCATCTGAGGAAGAAGAGAAACATTTGAAATCAGAGTCAAAACCCAGGATGTTTTGGATGAGAAACATCAGTTGGGTGGTGACCATATTATTCAAGCAGTAAAGATCACTAATGAAAGAGCACACAATGTTAGAGTGGTCAACGTCTATAATCAGCTGTATCAGATAAGTTTCAACCAATTGGTATCAAGGCCAAAGTGGTCAACATATTGGGAACAAATAATAAATATTACATGATTCAGGCTGTATGGGGATTGAACTGATTACAGTAACGCCTGAAACAACTGGTCCACTGAGAGGAGGGATGAACCATTCCAGAAAGGGCAAATTCACATAAATCAGGTACTTGTTATATATATCAAGGAAGACACATGTTATGCTATGTGGACTGTCATATTGTTGAGTACATAATCAATATGGCTGTAGAAAGAGGGGATATGTTGAACAACAACAAGTTTGAGATGCTCACAAAGGATAATAACGAAATACTGCAAGTTACATAATCACCGCAGCTTGGTGTGGCAGAGATTGACAAAAGGCCAGACCATATAACAAAATATCAAACTGGAATGTAGAAAAGATGGATGATAAGAATTTGAAAGAAGCAAATGGGATGTGGAGAAAGGTGATGGAAAGGAGGACAATCATTTTGGATGAAAGCACTATGCAAGGACAAAAAGAGAAAGGAACCAAGATCAGGGAAGCACCCAGAGAGGTACTGAATCAGAAAGTGAAAAAACATAGCATAAGAGCAGAGTTGAAATGGTGGTGGAACTACACAATCAAGATTATGAGAAGGATGAAAGGGTTTCAGAACAGAGAAGCAAGACAAGAATAATCAAATGAAGCCAGATTCAGGTTGCCAAGAGGAAATCATTGCAAAAACATATGGATAGAAAAACAAAACAATTGGGATATATGTTTGTAAACATGATACAAGAAAAGCAAATGTGAAGAGTATCGATGTATAGGAGCAGAAAAGTAAAGAAATATTCAAGGCCTTGACAAATGACAGAGGAGAATTGGTTACCACTGCCATTCAAAGACAGAACTGATAATACACATTGGATTTCCAAGACTAGTATCAGGAATTACACATGAATCAAAATCTGATGGCAGCTTTTCCTCTATGTAGATCAGTAAATGTGTGGCCTATTCTGCTTTTTTTGATCAGAGTGTCAGCACAGTTTTTGGACCAAACCGAATCAACTCCATGGCAATCTGACTCCTAAGGAGGTGGGATGAAGTAAGAGTAGCAGCCTTGGTAAAAAAACGAATTCAACTAGCACACCACTCAAAGCATTAGGTAACTGCATCAGGAGTGGTCACATCCAATTCCAGGAAACCTGACTTCTATTTTGCCAAGTCTTACAGAATAATTGTGCTTTCCAAGTGGAAAAAAAAGTACATCAAGAAGGGGGTAGACATGAAAATTGCAGGCAAGTGGGAACGGAAACAAGTGCGACACAACGGCGACAGTGGATACAGAAACCACAATCATCACTCAACGACATTGCGAGCATTGTATAGAATGTGTGTAATGTATGCGCTTAGAGAACAATTGCTCCAGATTCGCGGATGGATGTGAATGCGGCCTGCACAAGTGTTACAATGGGAAAACCTGATCAAAATGTTGGGGGAAGTGTGATTTGAAACTGACATGCATTGTGGGATGTGAATGTTCATAACAAATTGAAGAGTTATGATACATATGAATAGCCGAGTGGGAAAGGTTTCAGATGTTACCCTGGGGGTACCCCAGGGGTCAGCAGTTTCGCAAATATTGTTTGTCATATATATTTTGAAACTTTTGAATATATTGGTACCAGCTGTAACACTGGGAGCTTTGCTCCAGGTTTACCCGGTCAAAGTGGTATCCATACTTGATTCGGGAATTGCTTCGATTGTACGTTAGCAGGTTCGCTCGGCATATGACATTACTAAATGATTCTGAACAACAAGAATAGCTTTTCAATGCGTATATTGTTAAGCCTTGTTCTTCTCGCTGACACGGTTGATGCCTGTCTACCCACGAAGGACCCAAGCTCTTTATACCTTTGTCTTCGCTCGAACAAATACTTCTATCTACGCATGTCTCTAGAGCTGCAGCACTGTGACCACCTTCAAACCAATGCCCGTTCCTTCAGAACTACTGTGGCCTCCTTCTCATGATCCTCTATCGTTTTATGACAATTAGATTGTCATCAGACCATCAGTATCCATTATGACATCAAGCTCGTGGGCTTGTGCCTCTTGACCAGTGGTATCTGTTCGATCAGTTGACCACCTGACGAATAGCTATCTTGCGATAGAGAGCAGCTTTGCTGTTCAGAGTTGGCACAGATTCTATAGCATTTGGCAGTCATCGGCTTTTGGCTGACACCATCCAGCTGTTTGCCAGCTGTCCGTTTTTCATCCGCATAATGGGCGATACCATTCAGCTGGTTGGCGGCTGTACGTTTGTCATCGGTGATTCGGAGCCGAAGTGACCATGGCCATCACATTGCTGTCGATGCTTATCAATGGTGTACGTGTTGGTTTGCTAGCCATCCAAAATGATTGGCTCCGGCATCCGAGGCGAGTGATAGCCTATGACGTCTAGTCAACAGGAACGTAGGCAATCGTACATGACCACGCTGCAAACTTGCCAGGTGTAATACTGTCCACTCTCCCAGTGAGTCCGTCTGAGAACGACCATACTCCAGACTGATCTGCTCATTGTTGCCTTTGGCGAAACATGATCCATTGCAATGAAGTGATTCATTTGATATCCTTGCTCCACATAGTGAATCCGCACAGACCATTTCGCTGCGACCACCGGCTCTGTGACATGCCAGCATGATCGACCAATCAGTTGGCTTACGTGAACATGTGACATATGACCGCAGGCAGAATCGGTCAATCAGGTGCATCCAGCTAAAACACTTTGCTTTCTTTTTCTTTCTTTTGATTTGGAAAAGCTTGACACCATATGCCCAAAACCAAATCGATCTTTCTCTTTCATGATCTGGAAATATTGTGACCCCTTGGGCCTGAACCAAATCCGTTGTCAGGTGTCTTGCTAGCCGTATAAATCGTTTGTGGAAACACGGTACTAGCTCAACCACTTGATTGAATTATATGTCGCCGCCTGAGGAATACGTCTGTGATACCCCATGAACAGTCGCTTGTCGTCGAAGTTCTCATGAGGTTTCTCAGTCCAATCTGCTTCTTCAGGATACCCCTGCCACTTGAACAGATATAACACTTGTTTCCATTCCTTGCTGTACTGGCTGCCCATGATCTCTTCAACTTCATATACCGTTTCATCCTCGTCACCATCTATGTCGTAACCAAGCTCATTCGCTTCATGGTTGAGCTTGGGTGAAGCTCCCATAGGGTTGGTGGCGTGTCGATAAGGTTGAATGAGTGATAAATGGAAAGCACTGTGAATACGCCATCGACTGGGTAGCTCAAGCTTGATAGCGGTTGACGGGAGAGCCTTTGAGACCTGGCAGTCTCTGTGAAGCTTCGGATCTAGTTTCCTTGATGGACTTCTAGTTTTATGTTCTTCACATTTAGCATAACTCGATCACCAAAGTAATACTTCGGATGTTGCTTAGCACACCAGTCATTGTACTTCGCCATTGTCTTCCATGCCTGCTCTAAACCTTTATGGCAGAGTGCATGCACACGGGTTATCCAGTGATCGTAGTTCCTAGATGCCGGATTCTTCGCTTCTGCTTTGATGGTCCAATTCGTTCGAAGATTGAACATAAAGTTCGCAAAGAGAGCTGATATTCCTATCGCGGTGGTGAGAGAGTTATCAAAGGCATACTCTGCCATCAGTAACATCGCAGACCAATTGTCCTGTTCAGAATTGCAGTAATACCGCAGATTGCGTTGCAGCATTTGGTAGTGTCTTTCCGTTTGCCCCACCGTTTGAGGGTGGACTGGCTAAAACATCTTGAACCTAATGTCAAAGGCTTCTGAACCTAATGTCAAGGGCACCGACAAACTAGGACCAAAACAAAGAGGTGAACCTACAGTCCCCATCTGACACTACGTTCGATAGTAGACCATGAAATCTCCATACTTCTTTCAAGATTTCGACCAGGTCTGTAGAATTCTTCTGACCATCTTTCAATGGAATGAAGTGAGCAATTTTCGTAAATTGATCAACAATTTCCCATACAGATGAGCATTCATCTGATACCAGTAATTTGATAATGAAGTCCATTCAAATAGAGTCCCATGGGCAGTATACTACTTCGAGGGGTTGTAGATAACTGTAGCGAGCATGACCAGCCGCTTTCTTTTTCTGGCATGCCCTGCATGAGCAGACATGATGCTCAATCAATTTCTCCATTTCGGGCCATAAGAAGTTTTGTCTGACCAGCTCGATTGTTGTATCCTGCCCCTTGTGTCCTGTCACCTTCGAATCGTGCTCCGCTTCGAATATATGTTTCTTCAACTGCAGATTGTTCGGGATTCACAGCCTGCCTTCAAAATACAAGACTTCGTCTTTGAATGAGATATGTGGGATTGGGTTTGCTTTCATAGCTCGGACGTACTCGTCTTACCATTCGGCATCATTGTCAGCTTCGTTGACGACTGCTTCTAATAGCCATGAATCCAATTTCACTACTTCAATTGCCCTCAACATGGCAGAAGACATTGCAATTCGTTCGCCACATAATCTCATTGCCATTACTTGTACTGTTAGTCCTTCAGATGTTACCAACTGATTGGGTCTCAGAATGCAGTGGATAGCCTGGTTTTCATTTTCTTTGGCAATACCACTTCCGTTTTTATTGCAGTACATGGAATGCGAATATAATGCATCCAGTTTCCCATTAGCACTATTGCGTCGGGAAAATGTGTTGAAATCATATTCTGCCAACTCGTGAGCCCAGCGGCATTGTCTCTGATTCCAGATCATTGTCATTGTATTCAATTCCTGAGTTTTGTGAGCAGTGAAGACATTGATTGGGTGAGCTGCATCTTCAAGATATCGTCTCCACTGATTGAACGCTGATACAATTGCAAGTGGTTCTTTTCGTGTATTTCGTAGTTAATCTTTGCTCCATCCATCTTTCGAGAATGCTAAGCAATCGGGTGTAGTCATTGATCAATGATTTGTGACAGTAATACACCAATTGCATAAATCACTTGGGTCAGTCTCAATCTCAATGGGCCAAACAGGCTCGAAATGACGTAATATGGGAGCCTTGGTAAAGTGCTTCTTTGGCATATTAAAGGCTATTTAATTTCGCTGATTTGCTCTCCAATTAATCATTTCGATCGTTTTCTAGGTTAACTCTGACAAGGGAAGGCAGATCTTTGAAAATCCTTTGATGATGTGTCAATAGAAGTTGGCAATTCTGAGGAAGGACTGGACACCCTTGAAAGACTTTGGAATGTCCCAATTCAGAATAGTATCAATTGTGTCTTTGGACATACTGACTCGTTATCCCGATATGAGATACCCAAGGAACTTAACTTGTTTCTGGTGCCATTTGCATTATCGGGTGCTATAGCCAAGTTGTTTTTCTGTGATTGACAAAGAACATCTCCAGTTAATTCTACATTCACTTCTTCGTTTTCTGTATAGATGAGGATATCATCTATGTAGACTACTACTCCATAATCGATCAGATGTTGCAGGATCCCATTCATCATAGCTTGGAATGTAGCTGGTGTGTTCGCCAATCCGAAGCGCATAACTAAGTATTGATAATGTCCATATGTTGTACAAAAGGCTGTTTTCTATTCATCACCTGGGTATATTCGATTGAGGTTGTACCCTGCTTTCAGATGAATCCTGGTCGAAATCATCAATCGAGCAATCAGATCTCTAAGTGTGTTCATTAGCGGCAATAGATATCATTTCATAATTGTCATATGCTTTCGACCTCTGTAATCAACCCCCAATCATAAGCCTCTTCCGTGTGGCTTTGGAACGAAAAGTATTGGTGCATGCGAGGGTCACTTACTCGGACGGATCTTTCCAGAGTCAAGCATTTCTTTCATATATTCTTTCAGGACCAAAAGCTCCATTTCTGAGTGAGCATAAATGGGACCTGACGGACATTTCTCACCATCATTTAAGTCAATGGCATGATCGTAGGATCATTGAGATGGAAGAGGATTGGCAGTTTCTCCATTGTATAACGTTTCGGAGACTCTGTATTGCCATGGAATTCATGCTTCCCAGTCCATCTCAATATTCTGTACTGTATTGACATGCATTGAACCAATAACCCACATCCATCGCGGGTCCATTCCAAACTTCAGGATGGAATGGTAATATTTGATTAAGAACAAAGATACCGCTGCCTTTGTGCAATGTTGATGGCAGTGTTTCGACGTGAACTAGAGCTTATCATTGTCTTTGGCAACTCCATTCAGTGCTCCATGCTTGACGATCCACCAGTGAGGAAACATGATATCACACGAATCATACATTGGACCAATTTTCGAAGATTTTTTTGGTATAATTGGATTCATACCGCCCAGTGGCAGGGAAGCGGTACTGGAAACCTGCTCCTGATACTTTTTCGCCATCAAAGTTTTGGACTATCTTTGGTTCCGTTCGAGTTACTAATGGATGACCTTGTGAATTGGCACACTGCTTCGACATCACAGGTATATCGCACCCAGTATTCAATTGAACCCCTACTGGGACGATCTTCTTGTCCCTCAAGCTAGCAAACATGTGTACTGTGGGTTTTAAACCCGTTTTAGGTTCAGGGGGAAATTGTATGGATTCCTTGGGTACAGGCTGAGATGCGCTGGCTGCAGCCTTGCATTTTCAATCTGTTCGGTTCAGAATAATTGTGAACTGCCTTGCGACAAAGCTCCGGCTGCAATGTGTCATGGTTAATGAGGTTCGAATGACTTTTAATCATGTTCAATGGTAGTTGCTTTGACACTAGTCACACTTGCATGCTATATGACCACCATATTTCCACTATTGAACTCATCCTCAGGCACCCTTCCCTACACAGCAGAACTGAATGTGTATTGAATATCGAAAAGCTATAATACCAATGACCGCATTTGTAAGACTCCCATGAAAACCCAACAGAACTATGAATATCCGTACCCATAAAATCAAACACCGGAGGTCTCTGTACCTCAAAAACTCATAGGAAAGACCACAATCACAAAGGGAAGACAAAGGAAACTCATTTTATCCGGCAAGCTCCATACCGTCAGAGTCAAGCTAGTGCGGCACTGGAGAGCTTGATGCTGCTGACGGTTTCGTGATTCTGGCAGCCAGACACCTGGGCTTGACCTTTGATGAAGAGGTGGTTACTTCTGGCATTTCCACCTGAGGCTTTTTGTGCTTCTTCTTCTTCCTGCTGGAGGAGATCTTGATGGCATTCCAACGGAATACCCATCAGTACTCTGAAGAACCGAACCGCTTGCATTCGTTGCCCTAGGCTTGTGCTTCCAGCAATGATTCCGGAATGACTTTCAGTGCTTTCCTTTCGTCTACATTGGCAGGCTTAGGATCTTTCTTCTCCATTCGAGGTTTCCTGGAGTCAGATCAGTTTTCAAAGTTCTTCTTTCATTGATTCCCCTAATCACCATCATCATCACTCTTCCTCTTACTGTTCTTTTTGTCTTTGGGTTTGGGATTGTTGTGTTGGTGCTTTTGTGGCAGGCGTCTCTCATATGCGCGGCCGACAGTTTTGAGCAGTAAATTGTATGCTGTGTCATCATTTGGTGTAATCTTCAAAAAAGATATTCAATCCTTGATTTCTTCGTTGTGTCCGCTGTGTAGAGCCTGCCGCCATGCAACTCCTGATAAGCAGACATGGTAGATCATGTCCTCCATCTTTATGATGTTGTCCTGGATATCTCGAATGTACTGCAATATACTCATTTTTTCGAGGCATTCTGTTTCTTCCTCCAGGTCGAGGAATCGTTCTTCCATAGCACTGGTGAACGCTGACCATGAGTGAATCTGAAAATGCTTCCTAAGCTGTTTTTCTCGTTTGTTGTACCAGCCCAATGCTTTCTCTCAAAGGATACTTCCCACTCAGATGATTTTATCGTCATCATCATTATAATGATCATTAAAGTATTTCTGTGATAGCAATCCACTCCTGTACTCCAATGGTAGTAGGATTCCAAATTATCTGTTGGATCTCCCTTACACTTGTAGGGAAGATCAATGTTCTGCTTCTTGCTGAGATTTGGAGCCCTTCGTGGATGGGGTGGTATTCGTGGCAGTAGCGAAGGTGATTCGCTATAATCCGTGCCTGCTGGTGGTGAATCTGGTGGGAGAACGTCGTCTCGACAATTCAAAGAGCTGGACCTTCCCAAGCTGGAGCTAGGAACCTCTGAGTCGCGTGGGGGGTCTCCCCCAATGCCTTCTGTACTGTATCCATTACCATGCGGCTCTGGAGTCACCACCTGTTTGATCCATATTCCAACGCCATTACTTACAGTGCATTGAAGACGGAAATCCTACTGATCAGGCTTGTTATCCCCTTTCTTTGGTGTCAATACTGCTCAGGCCATTGAGGGTACTGATTTCATTGTTCTCACATCTGAAGGCTTTGTCTACGAAGCTCTATTAAATTCTGTGAATTTCCGCTCAAAGTCTGTCTTCATCGTTCGCTCAGCCACTTTTCTTTCCCTCTCCGCGTTGTCTGCCTTTGTCTTTGCTTCCTTGAGTTACTTTTTTGCTTCCTGATGAGACTTGGCATTTAGCCTGGACATATGTTCGCCATCTTCTTGGGCTTGTATCTGAACATCCGCCAGCTCCTGGGATTGGGAATGCACTTCGAGAGAATGGCGTGCTTGGGCTCATTCCCTGTAATCGAGCATAATTTACAGGGTTCCACAGGCTTTTCCAGAATGTTGGATTTGCTCATTGAGGGCTGACCACTGCTCTTCGTAGGCACCAGTGGATTGGGCCTTCATCATCAGAAAGGCCGCTAGGACGTGAGCCGCAACCACTTGAGATTGAATCACCATGTCCGAATGCTTTTCGAATAGAGCCCTGTCCATTTTTTCCATTCCCAGATAAACAGCATCATATATCTTGTTTTGCCTAATGATGTGGTATTCATCAGCTTTGGCCAATCCTGGAAAGGCCGTCTGTATCACGCAGTTGTTCCCCCTTACTTCTTGCATCTGGGTATACATTCGTCCGAGATCCCCGCTAATTTCTTCCAAACGCTCCATGACCCAGTCCGGAATATTTGTCCCTGTGATCGGCTAGCATTGTGTCACCTGCTTATCCTCATCGCTAGATAAGATCAATCCATTATCCCTTCCAATCACCGTCTAGGTGTTAGTCATGCTGGAGTCCGACCCAACTATTATTGAACGACAACATATTGCTGCACAGGGGTGATGTGAAACAAGAGCAATCGAGCTCCAGATTTTTGTTGTAGTTGTGCCGATGGATCGATGTCTGGGTGGACAGTGTAAGTAGTTGAAAACCAGAAACATGGGAATAGATATCAAAATAGAGGTAGTGTATTGTCGGAACTCATTCACCATTTCAAATGGTAAATGGCTGTGATGGTGGTTGAGAGAGCAGCAGCAGCACTTCCGATTGTTGTGTGGGTTCTTCCGCAGTTGTTCTCACAATAACACACTTCCTGATCTATGCGATCGACATGCAAGCCCATGTATCTTGTACAATGATCAGCGAAGACTGGATCGTCAACACATAGACCTCCTCCTTATCTCCCCTCATCTGTCCAGTAAAGGTTCCATGAATACGGCATATCCACTACATCCCAAAATTAATCTTTGAGATGTGCTTCTGTTTCATTCAGGAAAGCGTCGATACTATAGCAGATGTTAAGAGATTCTGGTTCCGCAATCTGCGATGTGATTGCAGCTAATTCGAAGCAATTTACTCGACAGTGGCAGTTAGAGTCATATGGCATCAAGGTCATTTGATATGTGTGGGTAGAAAGAATACCTTCCTTGGGAGCGTTGCTTTGCTAACAATATAATGTAACACTGGCAGCTTTGCTCCAGGTTTACCGAGTTAAATTAGCATCTGTACTTAATTTGTGACTTGCTCCGACCGTACATTAGGAGTTTCGCTCGGGATGTGATATCATTAAACCATTCAGAACGAAAAGAATAGCTTTTCAATGCGTATAGTGTTATGGCTTGTTCTTCACTCTGACCAGGTTGATGTCTTTCTACCCTGGAAGGACCCGAGGTCTGTATACCTTCGTCTTCGATATAACAAATACATCAATCTAAGCTTTTCTCTAGTGCTCCAGCACCTTGACCACCTTCGAACCAATGCCTGTTCCATCTCCTCTACCGCGGCCTCCATCTCTCAATTCTCTTCTGTCTTTATTGTCATTGGATCATAATCAAATGATTGGTATCCATTATGACATCTTGCTTGTAGGCTTGTGCCTCTGGACCAGTGATATTCTTTCAGTCTGATGACCTCCAGACAAATGGGTCTCTTGCCATATAGAGCAGCTTCGCTGTTCAGAGTCAGCATGTATCCTTTGGACTTCTGCAGTCGTCGGCTTTTGGCTGGTGCCATTCTACTGTTTGCCGGATGTGTGTCTGTCATCAGCTTCTGGGCCGATGCCATGGAGCTGTTTGCCAGCTGTGCGTTTGTTGTCAGCGATTCGGAGCAGACGTGACTTCAGCCATTCACATGCCGTCAATCCTCAATGATGGTGTTGGTGTTTGTTCGCTAGCCATCCGAAAAGATTGGCCATGGCACCAAAGACAAGTAATAGCCAATGATGTCCATTCAGCGAAATTATGGGTGATAGAATATGACCCCGCTGCGAACTTGCGAGGTGTAACACCAGCACAGGGGATTTAGTGGCACATTGTTTTGTAGATAATATAGTCTAGATTCTTGAGGGGGGAGAGATTGCCGAGTATACATACACAATGCACAGATACGACAAATGATAGTACAAATCGGTCAAAACCAACAGAGTATAGTTCAACATTAGCAAAACAGAAGTATTAATATTTTCCAAACAAAGACATCATCAAGAATCCAATGTCAACATGACTTGCAGAGGCAGGCAAAACAAAATTAATTTGAACACAAAATGGATTAAATAAGAAGAAGTACAACTGAATTGCAAGTTTAACATTCCACACAACCATCTGGTTGTTATGGCAAAAGCGAATCCAACAGAGATTGGAGTTAAAACCATCATGGAGAAGTATCGCCTAAATCCAACAAACACCCAAATGGCTCATACTGCTATAGTTATGTCAAATGCCCCCAAGAAGCTGAACTGTGTTGATATCACGTGATTGAAAGTAAGCAGGAACTGTGAATGCAGATGGATATATCAAACTGACATACAATGAAAGTATTTGAAATAATGCTGGGAGTTCGGAATTGTCAAGCAGCAGCATTCAGGTCGGATGTCTTGGTATTCGACGGTATACCAACAGCCTTTGTGAAATGTTCAATCAAAATGCTGAATGCTCATAAATGTGAATTTATCAATGAAGGTGAAAGCAACTCTGTCAAGTGATTCATAAAGTATGTTGGAGTGAATCGAAGAGTGGAACCAAGTACTCTGAGGGAATACCACATCAATCCAGAGGCAGATGTGAACAAATCTTTGAAGGATCATGTGTTCAAGAAAGCAGATGTTACTACTTATCAGTTGTTGTTGATGTTTATTCATACTGTATTTACTCTCGCTACAGTATAACAGGACCCTTAACATCTCGGCTGCCTGGCAAGCCAGATCGGTAGTAGAGCTGCCACCAACTACCCTTCATCCATGCTGACAAAGGTGATCTAAATGACTGGCCACCCTCCATGACAAAAGAAAGAAACACAATAGACTCAACTGTCTTCCAGGGTCCATGCCTCCTGTAGGTGGAATCTTCTCTAGATCCATGGCCCCCTGGAAGTCCATCACCACCTTCCGACAAAGCTCAATTGAAAACAGCTCCAATATCTGTACCTGCCAACAACTGCCCACTGTCCATCCCATTGCCTTCCCTACCTTCTTCCACAGCTCCTGCTGCTTGAATATTCAATGGCCACAGTCATACAAAACATGCTCCAGCTTCAGGTGCACCATCCCTCCGCACCGCCGACACATGATGTTCTTCCAGTGTCTGAACTGTTCAAGGTATGCTCCAGTAGGTGCATATCTGTATTTCAGTTGGTTGCATCCAGTTGCCAATGACTTTGCACTTGCCATTGTGATGGGTCTCCTATTGCTTTTCTTGGCCTTCAGTCTGTAGCCAACGTGCATACTGCATTTGTCGGCCTCTACCACACCTTGGCTACTGATCTTTCCTCGGAGATATGGATAGCTCAATTTGATGCTGAGGTCAATGGACTCTCTATATCATTGTGTGTATTCACATATCAAGGAAGTTTCGCCTGCCTGTCTGCCTCATTGTTCCGAGCATTGGCACAGTATCCAGGGACTGAACGAATCCCCATTGTAATGCCATCGGTGTGCAGTAACCACGGCCTTCAATTGCTCGGTTTCACTCATGTTGGTTCAGGGTCCGGCTTGAGATGTGCCTTCTGCTCAATGGAAGGCTTGTGGGTTGCTAAGATTCTCCACTCTCTTCATTCCATGTATTTGCCGAGGTTCTCTCATCTTGATCTTCTCCCCACCAGCGAGTTTAACCACCAACATTTCGGCATGTGAAATCTCCACCCATCCAGCCCCTGGATTACTGCTGTAGGCCATCCATTTGTATCCGTGTTTGCACAATGCTGCAGGTCCTTCTGGGCCATTGTTTGAGCTAAATTCAACTGCCTATCATATCCAGACCTGCGATCCAATTTTGGATTCTTTCTTTCATGCCCAGGGCTGTGCGGCTCATTCTGCTGCATTGTAGTCATTCAGTATAATGGTTTGATCCACTGGTTCATCACCCAGGGCTGGCCAGCTCATGTCTTCGGGTATTCGACCAAGCTCCTGCTCATTCTCCAAAACTTTGCATATTGCTGCGCCGGAACAGGGATCTTTGTGCAGCTCCTGTAGTTTGCTGGAAAATGCATTTGCAACTCTGGCTGTGAATTATTGTTGTCTGCTGTTTCAGATAACCAGCACAGGTGTATGCCCTGCATTTCTCTTGATTGAGCCACATGGGGTCTTGGGCAGCGCTCCAAGAATTGATCCTGCATGTTCATTCAGTTGAAGTTGAACGTCATCCTGCCTGCCTACTTCTTTGGGATTCCACAACAGCTCGCTTCCAGATAGTGTCACTGCTTGTACACATGCTATTTGGATAGCTCCGATGCTCTCTGAAACGGACCTGGATGTGTTAGTGAGTGTTTTGAGTCAGGTTTTCAGCGCCTTAGCTTTTGTCATGGATCGGTTGTGGTGTACCTTGAATGTCCTGGGCACATCCATCCTGACGCCCAACCAGAATTTTGCCTCTTTGCGAATTATATAACCCGATCTCCCACTGGTTTCTTTACATTCAGCTCCTGCCGCACGTGAATATTGTCACCTGGTGTGCATTTCAAAAGAGTTGCTTGCATTTTGCCTGAATCAAATGGCAGCTCTCATGTATTCGCCGAGTCAATACTTGTGGTAGTGTATATGTTACATATTGTGACAACCAGATTGCCGTCGCTTCCAGTCACCATCCAAGCGAGCTCTTCCAGACATCAATGTCCTTCGCCTGAGACATACACTTCGATGCACATGATGAAGCCACACAACCGTAATAACTGGTACAAGATTGCGTGCATAACTGTACTGAACCATATAATACCAACTGTTTGAATCTACAAACTGTACCAGAAAGTCCGGACCTATATAATGGTATACTGAACTAGTTTGTACCAGTTAACTGCCAGTACAAAAACTGTTAGTATATATTGGTATAACTGAAATATTGTCAGTACAAACAAGCACCAATAAGAACACAGTCATTCGAACACAGGTATCAGGCCGTACTTCCATGTTTTGTCTCATATACAGAAGTAAAAGTAGATCCAGTTGCCACTGTGCAATTGTGAATATAGTAGAACAGTATCCTGGTGACATTATTGCTGGAGTGCAATTGCACTCCCGAGATATGACTGTTCACTGGGCAGTTACCTGGCCGCGGCCATTACATCATCCCCCTGTCTAACTGCAGACCCCCTGGGCTGCCATATACACACATAAAAGCCAAAGAGACAACAACAAGAATAAGAACCAGATGCATACGACTCTGTATGACTTGATAAGTCCCACAACCGATCGGTGTCATGATGGACATCCGCACAGCGGATTCAGTGCACGGGAACATTCCACCTCAAGTGGTAGGTGGTACAAACCACTGCCAACGCCATTTATACTGGCCCGAATCCATATGAAGAGAAACCAATAAGAACAGAAACCCATGAGAAGAGAAAACCATAAGACTGTCCAACTTGACCCTAAATCCGAAATCCACAAATCCACTTCAATGTCGTAACTAACATCAACCAATCACCGTCGAGGCTGATTTGGATGCTCCCAATGAAACTTATCAACCAGCTTCTGAGCTTTTTCCAGGTTTCCGGCTGGTTCACTCCTAGTGTGCATGAAACTGTAGTCGACCCATGTTACAAGGTAGTGCAGTGTGTGGTTGCACCGCTTGGAATCAAGAATCTGATCTACTTCAC
Organism: Trichophaea hybrida; assembly: GCA_015178995.1. Lineage (NCBI taxonomy): Eukaryota > Fungi > Ascomycota > Pezizomycetes > Pezizales > Pyronemataceae > Trichophaea > Trichophaea hybrida. Next base: position 22,602 of record WHVE01001046.1, read on the forward strand.
ATTTGTCACAGTCGTCGATGAACATCGATTGCAGTTCAGATGGCGGCTGGCCGACTGTTGGAGGTGTATAGCAGTGGAGAATAGAGACATGGAAGACATTGTCCGTCCGGATCGTATGCGAAAAGTGTGATGTGCAGGAATAGAAATTGGTGACCTTAAATACCATGTACGGTGCTGTCCGTTTGTAATACAACTGTTTTGACAGCCCTGTTGTTCGGATGTGCCGCGTTGAAAGCCCGGGATGTTTTCCAACCTCGAAAATGACTTGTTTGCCGCCAGCATATGTTCTCTGATGTGCTTGAGCCTCCTGCAATTTCACATGGAGAGTTTGGTTTGTCTCCTTCAACTGGGCAGCCATGGTGTTTGCGTGGATCTCTGGCTGCAGTTTGAATAGTTGCTTCAGAGCATTGAACTGCATCACCAGGTGATAGTGGTAATTAGCCCGCAATAGAGTCATCCTGGTAGACGAGTGTATCCCATTATTGTAAGAAACTCAGATAGCGGCATGAGTTCAACCGAGTTGTTCTGCTTATACTTGAATGAATCCTGGAGATACTGCTCCAACATCTGATTTTCACATCCTGTCTGCCTCTCTGTCTGTAGGTCGATAGCTGTCGAGAGCGGATGGTCAGTATGGAAATGGGATCATACCCTCGTCCAGAATCGGCTAGTAAACTGGGTTCTTCAGTCAGTGATGATATTGTCAGGTACACCAGTCTTGCAAATGACATGCTCAAAGCAGAGCCTGGACAATCCTGGTGAATCGATGTCCTTCCGGTATTGTCGGTTGATCGCCATCTTTGTCAGTCGGTCCAATATATCATGGGACGTGGTGTGGCCGGATGCAGTTGATTCCGGCAAGTACGTGACAAAGTCCATGGTAAGACCTTCCCTGGTCGGTGACGGTATCGCAAAATGCTTATCCACTTCGTGACCTGTTTGTCGAGGTGCCACAATCCCATGCCATACTTTTCAGCAGTTTACATTCTTTCGTATGTACACATCCAATGTAGGCCAACCGATATCCCTAGATACCAGCTCGGTAGTTTCAAGAGCTCCAAAGTGACGCGACTCAGGCATGTCATGGAATAGCCTCATCATTTCTGCACATGGAGAGTTCATTGCGGAAACGTATATACTCCCCTCCTACGTCTGAGCACCTGCCACAACTTTCCATTGGCTCTCCTCACACGCAGTGTCCGTGCCGTCTACTACAATTAGCAGATCAACCAACATCATCAAGACATCGACGGCCCAAGAGTCGCAAGCATCAATGTTGATGATAGCGGACATGAGATCGTCGAATGGATCAACTGACATGGTTGCCAATAGTTGTGCCACAGGCCTTGCGTATCCGATTTCATATTTGGACTGTCCAAATCGGCCTTCGGCAGGGATCTTGAGGCCTTGCCGGTGTGCGATGATGTGGTCATTAGCCGAAAGAGGTTCCAACCACCTGGCTCAGGTTCTGGAGAGATCATTGGACGTCTGGAAGTATTGGAGATTCGTATAGTTGAACAGAATCAAAACCTTGTGTTTGGCGCCCTCGATGTAATACTGCTATTGTTTTAGTGTATCCACCATGGGCAATGACTGTTGGTCATGAGAATAATAATGTTGCTCTGCTGGCGAGCAGTTCTGGGAGTAGACATTGATTGGCCAGAGAATGCTAAACTATCATACTGATTGAGATTGCATGCAATCGCGAATCTGCTCACATCTGTTTGGAGAACGAATTGCTTGGCTGGATCAAACTGTTGGAAGATTGGTGCCTGGGTAAAGACCTTCTTAAGTTTCCCAAAAGCCAACACGGTATCCCAAGTCCATTTCCACTTGCCTGAGCATTCTGATTTCCTGCCTCCTGGTTTTGGGGTGAAAGATATCTCAGATTTCATTAGAAATTCCGTCAGTGGAAGGGTTACCTACGAATATTTTAGGATGAATCATCGGTAGAAGTTCATGAACCTGAGGAGCACTTGGACAACTGTAACTGATTTCGGTGTCCGCCAGTCGTTGATTGTACAGATCCGGTCCGATTTCATGCCGACTCCATCCGGAGTGATATTCCAATCCAGTTAGTCTTCCTATGAGACACCGAATAGGCACTTCTCACATTTGCAATGGAGTCCGAACTCCTTGTGTCACTGCAGCACTGGGCACACATGATCCTGATGCTCCTGCTCATGTGTCGAATGGATGAATATGTCCGGCAGGTAGCATACGGTGCAGTGGTCGAAGTATGGCCGCAGACATGTATCGATATAGGACCGACAAGCTGCCGGTGTGTGTGTCAAACTGAATGGGATCACCCGATATTCAAATTGGCAATACCGCATTCGGAAGGCAGTTTTATACTTGATGCCCTTCCATATACGGATCAGAGTCCTAGGCACAGCAGAGATCCAGCTTCGAGCATATCTTTGCCTTGCGCACATGGTTAAACATCTCTGAAATCAATGGAAGAGGATACTGATCCTTCACCATAGCCATGTTCTGTACAAGATTGTCAACACAACATATTTGCCCCGCAGCATGTTTTGTCAAAAAGACAATTGGCGCCACAGGTGGCAATGATTACCGCCGAACAAATCCGTTTGATATGGTTTCCTCGATGTGGACCTGTACTGTCCACATCTCCAACTCCGATAAATTGCAAATCCGCCAATAGGGCAATTTGCAGCAGGGCTTCAAGTTAATTACATGGTCGATTGACTGGTGTCGCGGAAGTGTCTCTGCCATGGCTCTACTGAACACCTTCCCAAAATCGCCATATTTGGCCAGAATAAGTCTTTCATCGTCAGTAGTCACCAGTGGTATGCCACCACAATCTGTTTTCGTTAGTGAACAATATCTAAAACTTGGAATAGAGCGAAGAGAAAGAATATTCAGGAGTTCAGATTTGAAATGGTTCGCCCATGGCACAGCCAAGCCTCGCTGTCCAGTAACTCCTTGTTTGTGTTGGCGAGCTGGTAACAGTCATTCAGAGTTCCCAAGTGCACACTGTTCTGCCACAACCACCGCCACTGCTCCCTTTTCGCCCAGCGAGCTCCCGGGGCCTAACTCACCTCCTTTGGCGATGCCTTCCATGGTCTCTCCCAGCTGCCCTGTACAATCTCCCACTCTTCGGAAGGTTGTCCTGACGACCTCCTCCCTGGCCAATAGATTGTTTCAAGCAGTAGTTTAAAGTATTTGGATATCTGGAGTACAGCCACCTTCAGAACACACCTCCTTCCTAGTTGTAGATCCTGGTACATTCCTGGGGCATTCCTGATGGTCTTCATGGTCCACCACCACCATTTTCGCTCCCCATCGGGTTTGCAGAGCCAAAAGCCAATGGCTTGCAAATTGACGTCAGGATTCCTGGACTGAAACCAAGGCAACTCCAAAACCATGTCATAAGCGTGCATGGGCACAACTAGCACCTCCAATGCCTGAGCAGGTGATAAGTGATTGAAATATGGACCTGGGATCGCCGTTATTTGACTCTTGCTTGCATGAGCCATCTCCTGCCCGTTCAGACCCAGAGCCCTGACAGATGCGATTTCATTCGGGGAACGTAGCCATTTGATCAATCACGGTGACTTGATGAAGCTTGTAGCACCACAATCAACAATTGCTCCCATACGTTGCATCTCCCCACTTCTATCTCTTATACGAACTTCACAGACAATATGCAATATATCCCGTCTGGCTTTGCCGCATAAGTACTGACTTGACTAGTGAGCATTTGGGCTCTGCAATACCACCCTTGACTTCCGATCCGATGCGGTTGTATACTATCAATAGTTGCCCTCAACGTCGGCATTGCCTGCCTCTCCAAACCCAATTCCGCCTTGTGTAACCTTTGCAGTCAGGGCAGCTGCCGAGAGAGGCTAATAAGTTTTTCAACTGTTGGTGATTGAAAGACTTCTGCCATTTGACTTGGTGTCCTCCACTGCCATTTCTGCATGGTGCTTGTTTATGATCCTGCTGGGGTGGGTTACCTGCTCAACAAAATTTGGGGCAGAACCTCGCCATGTGGTTCAGGGATCGACAGCGTAAACATTTGGCATTGCATTGTCGGCTTTCAATGACTGCTGTCAAAATCCGCGGTGATGACGGTAAGCATGACACTTGTCCACCATCGCCTCATTTACCATATTGTTCGATCCGCACTGGACAGATTTGTAGCAAGTGGTGTTTACCGGCACTGAGATGGAGGGCCGGTAGCCTCATTTTCCGCCTTTATGGGCCATGTCCATCGGCTTCTTTTGCTGCTGCGGCTGTAGTTGCTGAGGGGGCATCTTGTTGTGAATGTGTGTGATCTCCGAAGCCGCAGACTTGTCGACAAGTTCGTTCATAGTATCGCACCTTCCTCACTCAGGTGTCAATGGTCCAACTTGATATTGTAGGAAATGCCGGAAGCCTGCCGAAGCCATGTGGTATAGAACCTCTTCATGGTTCTGTAGATTCACGCTGGCGTGCATCCAATTGGCTTTCAATCAGATCACATAGGTTCCGACCGGTTCATGTGGGAATTGTATGAATTCCTGCATAACCCTCATGACTGCGATGCGACATCTGTTTTTGTCTTCATAGATATTTGATATCAGCTGCGAAATGATGGTGAAATTGTGTATTCATGCTTTGGATTCTGCGGACAAGTCGACAGCCGAATCTGAAGGGTACATTTTCAGCATCTGTTTTTGCACCGGATTCGGGTAATTGCTCGAGGAGTCTAGCAGAGAGATCGCATATTGGACATTGTCATGTCCATCACATAGATATATGTGGCTGTTGGTGTTGCATTTCGAGCGTAACGCGTCCAGACACCGATCCAGCTGTTTTGCACCGCCGCCATACAGTAATGGGTCATCAATTTTGTAAATCTTCTGCGTTGGGCCAGTAGCATTTCAAGCATCAAAGAATTCTGAGCCACCACATCATGACTATGCTGATTGGTAATTCAGCAGTGGAAATCACCGATTTCATCACCATCTCCATCACCTTGGGATTCGTAGTCACTGTCGTAATCTTCTTCCTCTTTGTCATCCTGGTCGTCAATCTCTGTTTGAGGTAAAACCATTGGTGGTGCACGTTTGGCTGCTGATGCTGTTGCATGCATGGTGTCGTTCGTCTCACTCCTGTCGGTGATATGAAAAGACATTCAAGTAGATTTCTTTCCAGGTAAGATTCGAGTTTTGTTATTTTGTTGTTCTGATGACGTGTTAGAACAGGGGTGAAACATGAAATCCAGTGTGCAAAATGTATCAACTAGATTATAGCAATAATGGTATAAGGCTGTACCACTGTGTATGGCCTTGTATAAGGAAGTATGGGTAGATTCAGTTGCAAACGTGGAATTGGGAATAGAATGGAACATTATCTTGGTAAGAATATCACTAGAGTGCAATTGCACTCCCGCGTTGTGATTATATACCTGGCGGTCACCCGGCCACCTCCATCACAATAGGTGAAGTACATGTTTTGCCATGCACTCTTAAGTATTGTCAAGTAATTAAGGTATTCTCACATATATTGCCACTTACTTCGAAGGCCAACACATAAGGTTTGTAGGCCTATGTGTAGCTGCACACATACCAACAGTATAATCCAGTATACCAGTATAATTTTTAATCTATACTGCAGTTCAAAACACTGCAACTGTTCCACCATTTTCCCAGATTGTTCCAACCAACTGTGTGTGTACTGGTATCTGCTGGTACACTGATGTGATCCAGTATACTGTTGCAAGGCTTGCATATATTCAGTCCTGATGTGTAGATTGCAAAGAGGATCAGTGACACAGGTGCACCCTGAGAAATTCCTGCTTCTACAGGGTATCTCTCCATGGCATTACCCTCGATTATCATTTCTACCATTTTGTCTGAAGGAAAGCATTTCATCCATACCCTTTGCCTTCATTGTGTTGACCAGCCTTCTTTTTGCAACACTGGGAAAGGCTGCCTGGATATCCATCAGAAGCACACCAGTTATATTACGATTTGTCCATACTGCATACATACTGTCCACCATGATGGCCACTGAATCGATGGCCGACAATTCATTTCCTCTGCTGCACTGGCCTTCGCTCAGTAGTCTGCTCCACTCGGTTTCATCTAATGTCAGTTTCATAATTACCAGCTCAGTATCTTTTCATATACAGCTTTGCAATGTAATCAGGCTGTAGGCTTTTAGCTTTGTGTAGTCGTTCTGGCCAGGCTTGAATTTAACCACACCACTGGGATGTTTTGAGACTGCTGGATGTCATCCTGTGCTAATTGGCCCATTTGCCAGGCGGATGCTCCTGTCTGTTTGACACAACCATAGACGGCAAATGACTCCAAAGAATAGTTTTCCTGGGCCCGTCATCTTCTTTATTGATTGGGTGTACAGGACCCACTCACCTGCCTGCTCTGAACACCGATTTGAGTACTTCAATCTGAACGCAACTTGTTTTACAGGTCATTATCATTTAGAACGCACAAATCCAGATCATGCATCTCTTACATTTCAATGGCAGTATTAGCTTGCTTGCCTTCCCTCTCTGTCACAGGCTCCACTGTTACGCCACCTCACTGGTCAACATATTTTACTTTTCCCCACCTCTCATATACTCGGAGGTTCTGCAAGTAGTCACTCCACATTTTGCTCTTGGATTTCCGAATTGACTTCTGTAGTTCTGCTTTCACTTGAGCTATCCCTTCTGTCTATGGTCCATTTCTTCTCATCTCCCTTATGAAAATCTTTCCCTAGGCCTTCATGTCACAATTCCACCACCTCTTTGATTTTGTGTAGATTCTGACTGTCTCTACTGTGGCATCCAGAACCTTGCTCAATGCCTTCTGACCCAATGTGGCCTTGTACTGAGCTCCGTAAATAGCGTCTCGGCTGCCTGCTCATCATCCCCAGTCCTGGCAGCCAGATTCCTCCCAACCACGCACTCGTACTCTACCTCCTTTTGCATGTTATTGTGCACCTCCCACTCAATCAGTGTGTGGTGGAAACAAGATGTGTGGTTCCTGACGGGTATTGCCCAATCTGACATTGGTTGATTTGCCAAGGTAAAATGAAAAATCGTCATGCCTGCAAGGATTTCTCCATTCCTGTAATTTCTGGCCAGGTGGTCATGTACAATTCCTATCCATTATTGTTCATGATTTTCTCCCAGCGGGCAGGGTTCCGCTGCTCTGTACATCTTGAATACCATCGTTGGTGTTGTGTATTGATGTCTCCAGTTTGGACGGTGCTCCCTTGCTGAATGACTCTATGCGAATTGAGTGTCTGCACTGATCTCTGATCTGACTGTGTGTCGTTTTTATCGTGGATATTAATCATCCCTGTGATCGTCTCTGCTCTTCTTTGAACATCAGTGACAATCACATTATCTTCAGTACCCCTTCTTCAATCAGTTCGCTCTTTCACGGCAAGGCTGCTCCCCTTGCGCACTGCTGTTCATACTTTATTTCTTCTTCTCATCGCATATACTGTGTTGTCAAATTCAAATCCATTTCTTTCACTTGGTGGCTCATGACAGCATACCACATCCGCCGTCTGATTTACCTCCATCTCCAGCGCCACTGTTGATCGTTCATTGACCTGGTGCCATTGTGTTGCACTGATAATATCATAGCTAACAGGAGCTGCCATTGGATCTTCCGTTCCAGTCGCCATGGCAGTCTCTGCCATCATGACGTCCCTTGGTTCCTCTGATTCCAGGTGTATCAGCACGTCCATTATCTTTTCTTCATCCTCCCGCCATACGCCCCCAACATGACCATGCTACAAAGCCACACTCTGTTAATCCGGTTTGCTGCGTCCATCGCCCCACTCGCCATGATTCATTTCGTATGTCCTATCCTCCTGCTCTGACATTCTGCTTTGGTGGCCTTGCTCATTCTTGCATACCTGCATCCAACAGCAATATTGTTTCCTTTGTACTTGGGCCACTACACTTGGGTATGTCCACAGTGTGTACGTGGGTGTGCATTGCTCCCCACGGAATTGCACGTGTGGTCGCTGGTATGGTGTGGGTCTGGGCATTAGCCACACATGGGCTGGCTGCTGCACCGGTACTCAATTGGGCCCCCATCCAGATCACTGTGCCCACTGAGTGTGAGCGCCAGCAGCAGAGAATAGTACAACACGTTGACATACTCCAGCTTCCTTGATGCCTTCCTTCATCATTAACTGTGCCACTTTGTTCTTTTGAACAATAAATACCACCAACGACGCAGAGATCTGCCCATTCTCTCTACTCTTTAGGTCAGCATGGGGGTTCACCAGCCACCATACTTAAATGGGGATAGCTACACCTTTGTTTTTCCGCCTGGAATTTCTCAAGAATTTTTTGAAAGCCATCTGTACTCTTGCCGATGTTCCATTCAAGTGGTACCGCATGAATCTTTTGGCTATCCCAGTATTTATCCTTCCCAAGGTTGATGATTTATTTATCGACTGTCTGTGCCACAGTGATGATGACATCTTGAAATGAGTCTGTCATCACAGAAATTGAATTACGGTGGGTGATTGTGATGATGCCTACTTGGGCAATTATTTTTGTGCTCATAATGCGGATGTTAGCCAGTGCCTTCAAGTGGAAATGCACTCTATTGATGGCCAACACGATTTGCTGGTTGATCTTATTGGAGACCGGTATTCACTTGTCTCACCTGTGCAGGAGTCGTCTCTCTGCCATTTTTGAGCCTGTAGTCGGGGCTGCACCTGCCCCAGTGGAGTGGCCTGCAGCCACCAGCTTCTGACTCTGGATTTGTGAGGCATCTGACTGCCACCGCCTAGCCAGTGTAGGCATTGTTGCCGGCTTGGGTTTATGTGTGAACTGAAGTCTGGGTTGAGGTTGATGCGGCTGCTGCAGCAGTTGACGAACCTCAAGCCGTTTCTGCTTTATTTTTGTCACGGTTGTGTCGAGTGAGAATCGAAGAAGGAATAAGGATCGATGAAGGGGAAAGGGAATACGAAGGGAATCAGGTTTTGTTGGAAAGAATCAGGTTTTGTTGGTTGGAATCAGGTTTTGTTGGAAGGAATCAGGTTTCGTTGGTTGCGTTGTAAATATGGCGTGATGGTTATGGCGTAGGCCGCAGACTGAAAGGGTTGCGTACATAGTTGGGTGGAGTTAGGATGTATTTTAGAACGAGTGAGCAAAGGTGACGACAGTCGCGTTAACCGTATATAAGGATGCTGGATTGGCGGAGGATAGGTTTGTTCTTCACTCGTTCTCTAGTCTACAAAACAATCAATAGCATCGGCACCAACCTTTGTTCACTTCTGTGATTCCGGATTTCGAGTCTCTTGCTTGTTACGCAGTACCCGCGATCACTGCATCACCGCACAATACCTCTGTCTTAGTTTGGTTTTTATAACCCCTAGAACTCCGAGCCTTGAACCCTTGACAGAAGAACAAGTCTACAATTGATTCTACCGGTTATATCTTAGTATATGTGCTGCTACTCTCATCAAAGCGGTTGTTACTTTTGCCATAGACCCTGCAACTCCCTTTGCTCCGTGTTTAAATCAGTTGGAAACTTCGAAAATAAGCTCACGGTACACAGCTTTTGGACACAATCCTGCGTTGTGTGCCTGTGGAAACATCGATGAGAAAGATCCACGCTGTTTTAGATGCCAGCATACGACAGCAACAAACCTCAACAATCCCGAATCAATTTTCTCGACCTAGCTGGTCGAACCCTCAACCTCTTCGAACAAGAACCCCTGAACGTCTTTGATAGCATCGACGCTATCCTCAACGAATCCGAGGAACCTTTGGAAGCATACTTCTGGGACGAACCACAAGCGGTATCTCCTTGGAATAGCTACTGGACAGAAGCAGCAAGCAACGGAGGAGGCCTCCAAATCGACGACGCGGCATTGAAAAACTTCTGGACCAAGTACTACGGTCTTCACATTGATTGCCAAAACCAAGAACCGTGCTACTGCGAACATAACTGCGGAGGAACACATACAACAATCGGTAGAGCAGCAGAAGCTCAATCAAAGATATCAGAATCTACGATCAAGGCAACACAGAAGAACATAGAAAGCCAAATCTGGTGGGCAGATTATAACGAACGAAAGGCGAACAAGGGAAAGGGAGTTGACCGCGAATTACATCCGGCTCCTTTACCAACCCCGCTAATCATGGTAACAACACCCAGCAAACACGAAGTATTCTTCTGGTAGATGGTCAACCCGTTTCTAGAAGCAGAAATCGAAGCGGCAGTTCAACAAATCCAAAACAATATAGACAAAGTCAGAGACTGTTTGTCAGAACCTCACCTCCTCACGGCCGCCTCTCTACATCTTCAGAAAGATATCCGGAGAACCTTCACGATCGACTCGCGATGTCACGTTGACCGGAGCCTTACAGATGGAGCTGGAAATTGTGGCAACAAAAAATACAGAAACCATGAGCGAAGCACAGCTCAGGGAGCACATCGGGGACATCAACAAAGGGCTGAAAGCAATAAGCCAACTACCAATGACCAGCAGACTGAACGAATTGCTCAAGGAACGGCAATCTGTGAAGAATGCGGAAGTATGAATATCAGAATTGTTGGCAGAAGGAGAAAAAGTTGTCCAGGAAAGGGACAATCTGCAGCAGGAATTACTGCTTACTCAACAAACAGCGGCAACAACAGAATCACCGCAAACATTCAGTCATGGGGACCTGGTTGAAGAAATCCGGATCCTAAAACAAGCATTGGAGGAAGCAAATCCAGACCTGGCGGAGTTGAAACAAGATCTGGAAGATGCTCAAGCTCAAATGGAGAAGTTTAGGGACCTGGCAGAAGAAAATCGACAACAGGTAACCAGGATTCTGAAGTTAACAGAGGGAAGAGGAGGAGAGTCAAGAATAAGAACAGAAGGGGAAGAGCGAGAAGAGAAGGTGAATGATATCACCAGTTTTTCAGGAGAAGATAGGAAGGAACTTCGAAGATGGAAGGTGCAGCTGGCATTGAAGATAGCCGGAAATCCGAAGGCATTCAACAACGAACAGAAGAAGCTGAGGTATGCAGTTGGATGTCTGAAAGGTGTGGCTCTGGCACAGTTAATGCCACACTGTGACGAAATCTCACGGGAAGTCAAACTCAATACCCTGAAAGACCTAGTTGACCTGTTGGATGTAGCATTGGCAGATCAAGACAGAGCAGCAACAGCGAAGAGACAACTCGAGAAACTCAGGCAACGAGACCGCGAATTCTCTGAGTACTACGCGGAATTCCAAAGATACGTAGTAGACACCAAATGGAACGAAGATGCACAATTGGACGCATTACGGAAAGGGCTTTCCAACAAACTCAAAGATTACATTCAGCACATCGAGGAGCCAGAAAGCATGATCGAATTCGTTAAGATGGTGTCGAAAAGGGATTCACAGCTGAGGAGAAAAGCCGTGGAAAAGAAATCTGGAAAGTGGGAAGGATATAAAAGGTCCGATACAACGACCAATACCAGATCTGCCCCAGATGCAGCACCTGCAGGATCAGTCGCAGGTTATCATGGCCCCGCTCCAATGGACCTCTCGGCAGTCAAGGGAAAAAAGATTACACCTGAGGAAAGGAGGAGATGAAGGGAAGGGGGACTATGTATGTACTGTGGGGATAGCAGGCACTTTGCAGCATCATGCCCAAGAAAGTTGAAAGCGGCATCAGGACAAACGGAGGTGTCACCTTTTAAGAAGGCAGCAAATGAGGGAGATGCAGATTCGACAACAGGAAAGGGAAAAGAAGTGGAATCGGGAAAAGTTTAGTCCAGTGCAATAAGGATGGCAATTGCGCTGGAAAAGAATCTCCTTTGTCAGTTAATGCTAGTTTTGGTATTTCGCAGTTTTCTATATCAAGCGCAGAAATAAAAGAGTCTTCTATGGAAAGAAAACATCTCGTTGTGAAATGCTCGCTGAAAATAGAAGACAATGTCATTGATACCCACGCTTTGATAGACTGCGGAGCTACTGGAATAGCATTTATTGACAAAGATTTCGTCCGCCATCATCAGTTATTGGAACAAGAATTAAAGCAATCAAGAGAATTAGAAGTTATAGATGGAAGGCCCATCGAATCAGGAACCATCACCACTATGGCTAAATTGAGCTTAGGCATACGCGGACATCAGGAGCAGCTACCAGCATTCGTTACGAAACTCGGACACTATCCAATCGTGCTTGGATTAACATGGCTACAACTCCACGATGTTACAGTCAAATTCCAAAAGAAAAGAATAGGATTCGAAAGCAATTACTGCCAGAAGCGCTGTCAACATCATTCGAGCGTATGGGTATGGGCAAATCATATGGAAACAACGGAATCTGATGGATCAAAACTGGACATATGTGCCATAAGCAGCAGCCCCATTTATAGACGGAATA
>WHVE01001047.1:0-34926 GCA_015178995.1 Trichophaea hybrida
CCTGGCGGCTGCCTGTTCACAGTACACCTTCAGATTCATTTGTGAATACTACTTCCAGATGTCTTGTGTGGAGTGTTCCAATTAACTGAGAAATAACAGAAAGTAATGTAGAAATCGGGAAGTGGAAAGTGGAAAAAACAATGAATGGCTGAGTAGTGTATATGATCTCACCGTGAACCTGAAACTTGATTGTTAATCGAGCTGTTTGAGCTTGTTCAATATCTATACAATTGTAGCTGCTATGATGATTGAGAAGATTTGAATTTGTTTAAAATTTATAAAACTGTTACTGCTTCAAGGTATCTTGAACTGACAAAATTTGTGAATATATGGATTTTACGATTATAGACAGTAATACCTAACATCAGGTTGTCAGAGACTGCAAAAGAGGCTCGAGTAAAGCATGACTTATGACTATATCAAATTCCAGGCACTCCTGCCGGAGACCAAAATGCAACCAGTGTCAACACATACCAAGGGATAATATATGAACCACTGCTGGTTTCTGATAAACAGTTGTGGAGGCTAGAGCAAAGTATGACAGACAACTGCATACCAACTTCAAGGCGTGCTGGTAGGAGAGCAGATTGCAAGGACTCTATACAGACTATGAATATATACGAACAACCCTGTACCAGAGATGGTTGATCAGGTTAGGGTGAATAGAACCTACAACTCTATACCAACTTCCAGGTGCACTGGCAGGTAAGCAGTCTGCAAGTAACCTGTACAGCCATGAGCAAATATGAATGCCCCATACCTGACAGACTGTTGATGAAGATAGGGCAAAGCTTGACTTACAACTGCATATCAACTTCCAGGTTTGCAAGTAGGAGAGCAGCTTACAAGCAATCTACACAAACCATGAACACAGATGAATCTGCCCATATCCGACAGACTGTTGAACAGGCCACTGTAAAGTATTGACTGACAAATATATACCAACTTCAGGAATATGGAAAAGAGAGCAGTTTGCAAGATAATTAAACAAACTATCCACATATCTGAATGCCCAATTGATGAACATACTTGTTTTTGGGTTCCACCAACAGGTTGTTAAAGTGTATGCATACTTCTGAATTTTGAAAAGCAGTTCAGGACAAGAACTTATATTACAACCTGCATGAGTGTATGGTTTTAACACCTCCAATATCTATATGAGCCAAAAAACTTGTAACAAAGTCAGTCATATGTGTGCACTTATTGGGCATTAGAGGATGCAGCAGCAATATTGGCCATAGATGGTGAGAATTACTAGTAGAGTCAGTTGATACACAATAGTGAGTTTATAGTGAATAAGTTTGAGAATCTAACATTAAATCTCAAAAAGTAGTATCAATTATCCATTGCATATCATTCTGTGTATAATGCAGTTGAAAATATAACTTGCCTTAATTGATATAGATGGTAATATATGATGCAGAATGGAGGGATTCTTTGTAAGGATATACAGTTTTCTGAATATAGTATACCATTGTGGTCAGTGTAGTTGGTGATTGATGGTTAGAATAGAGCACATATGATGTTGATGGGGATGACCTCAAATTATAATACTGCTTCCACCGGACCCATCTAGTAATGGCAATTGTCAGTATATAGCTTTGCACACAGAATATAAAATGATGAGAAAGTATATAATGAGCAGTTGATAATATTTCAGGTAGAACAAGAGAGAGTTGTTTGACCTCAAAGAAAATTCAGAGGGGAGAAAACAAGAATGTTTGGCTTTGCAATGGCATAATGGCAATGATATGTTAGATCATGTGTACTTACTAAAACTATTATTATATACGATTTCCTTTTGATTAACATTTGCGCCTTGCTTGATACATTATGGAGCTTTGTGGAGTGTCCGATATGTCGATTTTGCAGTATATATTAATGCTATATATGTAAGTCAATAAGACAATATTTGAAAATTTGGGTGTATGCTGTTGTTCATAAACTAATTAATTAAGATGGGGAACAATAAGACATTGGGAGGTAAACAACATTCAATTTGCAGTTGACAAATAACGAATATTGCTGTCAATTGATGACCTATGCACCAGAAAATACTCAGACTCTTTCCCAGCTCATGTATCTCTTCCATCCAGTATTTCATACTCACCTTATACATTGTTTGCTGGAGTACTGAATGAATTCCTTGGCAGCCGAAACATATGGAGTACAGTTCAGATTGAATATAAGTAGTTCTTGAATGTTTGCTACAAGTGATACATATTGCATTGAGAATTAAGCAATGTAATCAAGTTATAAGAGAACTATTTTCCCATCTTGGAATCAAATTCATTTGCTCATAATCATTCATGTTGAGGTGCACCAGAAGTTTTCATAATATACCTAGGCACTGATATAAATGTGTCAGTGGGGTGAATGTGCTGGTGTCCTGATTACAGACTATATATGATTGGGAAATTGTTATACCTATCATAATACCATCAGAGCGAGAGCACACACGATCACTCGCAATGGCATCGGCTGTCACGTGTCTTAGAAGCCAGAGCAAACCTTTTCAAACTGCCAAGCATCTCAAACTGCAGATCATATCGAACTGCAAAGTTTTCAAATTGCAAAGTGTACTGAATTGCAAAGTTCTTGAACACTGAAGTTTCTCTCCAGTGAAGGAATTTAGAGAATGCACCACACTGGCCAAAATGAAGCAAGAATATTGTCCCTCCGATACTCTCTATACAACAAATGCCAGAGTGTACATTGCTCCAAAAGTCTGTATGCAACCACAGCTACAGAACATACCGCTCTGAACAATGAAGCAAGAGAAAGCTAATCTCTATTCAACAAAAGCTAGTAAAAGCTACTCTCTATCCAACAAAAGCTCAAAGCATGCGCCACACCATACAATAAAGCTACTCTCAATCGAATGAAGCCCACTCATCTGGTGGTTAATGAAATCAAAAAGATACCATATGTTACGAAGAAAAAAACTGCGGAGTTGATGTCAGGCAGGATACCAGTGATTCAAGTATAATCTATTAACAATAATGATATGAAGGGATCGGAAGATCGTACCCAGCTGAAGTCACAAGGGTTGTGCACTCATTCAAAGGTAGTTGAGATACAGGAGTTCTAGAGTAAACAGTATAAATATCAGTTAAGAGGGAAGATGAAGTGATCAAGACCTTTGGTTACTTGAATGTCCGAAAGGCATCAGATAATTGATTACTTTCTCAGCAAGGAGAACAAGCCTTAACAATATACGCATTTGGAAAGCCATTTCTTTTTGTTGTAAATCATTTTGTCATTTCCACATTCTGAGCGAAGCTTCTAACCTGCCGCCATGGACGCATGTTCCAAACCAAGTACAGATATAACTTCGACTGGCCATCTGGGAGTAACACTCCCAGTGTCACATTATGTTGTTAGAAATGAAACGCTTCTGAGGAAGGTATTCTTTTCTCCCGACATTGGTATACATCAAGCGGTCTTGGGCTATTTTACATTCGGAACTTTTTTCCATTATCGAAATCAGTACCCTTCATGTTTCACACCTCCCAACACCCAACTCATTGTACTCCTCCGAAGACAATACCAGTCGTACACCTTTGAAGACCATACTTGTTGTATACCCCTCAATATCCATATGACATCCCATCAAAGCAGCCACACAGAGAAGCTGAGTCTTGATACTGATTTTACCTATCGAACGGTCGCTTTCTGAAACAATCATAATAGCCAAAACCTATCTGGATCAGATATTCGGATTGAGGATACCTACACCATAGTTCGCTGAGGCAATACATTGATTCAATCCACCAATCAGGTCAAGCTGGTGACATAATACCAGCCTATTATGAAGAACAATATTCTGGACTCGGTCATACAGCTTTTTCCAAGAATCAATAGAAGTTGGCGCAAATGCACACTTTTATTCAAGAAGCCAGGGAGAAGCATTTCGAAATGGAAATTGCCCTTCTAGAGTTTGCATGAGCATATTAAGGGCTGATCACCTGACAGAATGAAATATACAATGCAATTTGCCTGGCAGTGGAGCAGACAGAGAGGGCTCAATTTGAGAAGAATGTCAATATAGTCATGCAATATCAAGAATATGTGGGTACCGTTCAATCAGCTTTCGCTGATATGAGAGCACACTTGACCGAAGCCTACAATGATCCCCGAAATGGTCTTAGCAAACATATTCTTCATGTCTGTTAAGCCTGAATTGCTCTCTCCGATCTGCTCTAAGAAAGGGAACAATCCCAACAACATCTAGCCGTTCAAGTACATCATCAATCGCAGGAACTCGCAACCATCCAAGTCAAAGCCAGAGAGAATGGTGCATGAATATCAGGGTTATATGCCGAAGCTCAAGAGGAGGCTAAGAAGATGTGAGATGCACAGAACAAAGGACAGAAAAAGGCGGATATTTCAGAACTGAAGGGGAAGGTAGCAGACCAAAGGATGAAAAAGAACTTTGAGCGGAAATTCAAGGAGTTCAATGGAGCCTTACACACAAAGCTCTCAGATAAATGGACGAAATGATCACTATGTGCTTTGGCCAGGTCATTGTTGATTTGAACAGAAAGAGATACGAAGGCAGATGGTGACGGATTTTACCGGTGATATAGGGGTAGAGATGGTGGAGGATTTTCGGTCAGAGAAGGTATGCCTCCGGGGCCCATGGGCAACAGAGCAGGCGCAGATGGTGTTGGAGGAAATCCACCTAATGGCTCTGAGTCTTCCAGCTGCCGCTCCAGTAGCTCTAGCTCTTTTGATAGTGGGGATGATCTGCTACCACTTCCACCATCGAGAGGAATAAACTATAGTAAACCTCATCCATTATGTCATCTGCTACGGCCAGCACCTCCGCAACCACTACGACCCCCAAACTTGGCAAAGAAGCAATGGATTGATCTTCCACACAATTTCAAGGGAGATTCTACAGATAAGACGGAGTCCTACTGCCAGTGGATTTAAGGCAAGTTGCAGTATCTCAGGTATTTGAAGGATGAGTACACCAAAGACAATGATAGGATTATCCTCGTTGGAACTCTCTACTGAGAGAAGATCCTAGCTTGGTACAATAACCATGCGAATCAGCTGAAGAAGCTTTTTCAAGTCGATACCTGGCGAGTCTTCATGAGCAGCATGGAGGAACGATTCATCAATATGGAAGATGAAAAGGAAAATCTGTAGAAGATAAAGAAGTTTCAGTACAAGGAAGATATTCAAGACTACATCATAAAGATGGAGGACTTGAACTACCAAGTCTGTTTATCCAGAATTGCATGGTGAGAGACATTACATAGTGGCCTCAAGAAAGACATTGAGGACTGATTATCATTTTCGAAGCTTATACCAAATGACGATATAGAATACAAATCACTGCTCAAACATGTTGGTCAGGCTATCGAGAGACACCTGCAAGAAAAGAATCAACACCATCATCAAGATCACGAATCCAATTACCTCAAAAATATGCTGATGTGTGATGACAATGGTGACAACGGGGATCAAAGATGTAAGAACTCTGAAATGAGTTTGGACTCAAGGAACGCTGGACGGGAGAAGAAGGGTCTTAAGCCTGTCAATACAGACAAGGACGTAGCCCTCACAGACATTCCAACATCTCGGCTTTAAGTCAGGACCAAGCGGAACAAATGCTAGTACTGCAGTTCGTCGGAGCATCGATGGGTACTCTGCAAGAATGTTATTCAAGCCTCGTTGGGCAAGAAGAAGAAGGATAACAAGCCAAAGGTGGAAAGTTCGATGCCAGAAGTAACCACCTCTTCTTTCACACTGTGGTCCAGGAATCTGGCCGATCAAATTATGGAACAGGCAGCAGACTCTAGCTCTTGATTGCTGTACGATATTGACTCTGACAGTATGGAGATTGATGGATGAAATCAGTTTCTTCTGTATTTCATGGGACTAAGGATTGCAGTCATTCCTGTATTCTTGGAGGTATAGACACCTCCAGTTGTTGTATATGGGTATAGACATCCATATTTTTATTGTATTCAGGGGTACAGACATACTTATTGCTTTTGGGTTTTTTGGACCATACTAATGCGGTCATTGGTATTGCTTATGGGTTTTCGATTATAATACACTCTCTTTTCTGCTGTTCAAGAAAGTGTACCTGAGGATTAGTTCAATACTTGAAAGATGGTGGTCATATAGCATTTATGCGTAACATGCAAACACAATTACACTCATTCAAACCTCATTCACCAAAGCATGTGAGTTATCACAACCAAATGTGGCTTGAGCTGTGTTAGGAGGCAGTTCATTATGATTTCTACTAGAAAAAATTGAAAAGGCAAGGCTACAGTCAACATACCCGCACCTCAATCTGAACCCAAGAAAACAAAACAACTGCTGGGGGAATCCAAAACAGGTACAAGACCCTCAGTATGCATGTTTGCAAGCATTCGACATAAGAAGAATATTCCTGTAAGGGTTTCAATTGATACTGAATGTGATACACCTATGATGTCGAAGCAGTGGGCAAAGTCACATGGTATTGCATTAGTGATTCAAACAGAACCAATGATCGTCAAAAATTTCAATGAAGGAAGAGTAGAAGGTGTGGGTTGGCAGTATACTTTGTCTGTGACTCTGCGGAATGAAACTTATCATATTGAAGAAATCTTTGAAATTGGTCCTACAGAGAATTTGTCCAATATCATGTGACCTTACTGGTCGATTGTCAACCATGGGGCACTCAGCGGAGTTACAGATTAAAACAATAAGCTCCAGTTTTCATCGGAACATTGCCATCAAGATTGCACAAACACAGTGGTCTTTTGGCTCTCAATCAAAAATCACAATTCCATTTTGAAGATTGGTACAGACCCTCGATGGATTGGGGTTCTTCGTTCAATGCATGTCAATGCCGCCCATGAAATTTAGGTCGATTGGGTAGAGCAAATTCCATGATAGTATACAGACTTCCAAACGATTTACAACGGAGAAACTGCCAACGCTCTTCCACCCCATCGATCATATGACCAAGCCATTGATTTGACAGATTGAAAGCAAGCTCAGTGGGGTCCCATTCACGTGCTCTTAGAGCAGGAGCATTCCCTCCTTCAAGATCATCTTCATGAGATGCTTCATTCCAGAAAGATTTTTCCTAGCAAGTCTCCTATAGGTGCAACCATACTCTTTGATCCAAAGCCATGCGGAAGAGGCTTACAGTTGTGCGTTGATTACAGACGCCTTCATCATGTTACAATTATTAACCAATATCCATTGCTGCTGATGAACAAACTCAGAGACAGGATTGCTGGATTGGTGATTCTCCCCAAGATTGATTTGAAGGCAGGGTACAATATCATTCAAAATGAACCCAGTGAGAAATGGAAGACAGTGTTTCATACCAGATATGGATATCATGAGTATGTAGTGAGGCCCTTTGGACTGGCAAACACACCAGCTACATTCTGAGATATGAAGAATGTGATGCTATGAGATCAAATAGATTATGGGGTAGCAGTCTAAATACATGATATTCTCATCTATACAGAAAACAAAGGAGAGCATGTACAATATATCCGGGAAGTCTTTCGTTGACTACAGGAAAACATTTTGGCCATAGCACCTGACAAGTGCGAATGGCACTAGAAACCAGTTAAATTCCTTGGGTATATCATATCAGGAGAAGGTGTCAGCATGGACAAGGACAAGATTGATACTATTCAAAAGTGGGAGATTCCGAAGTCCGTCAAGCATATCCAGTTGTTCCTTGGGCTCACCCACTTCTATTGACACTTCATCGAAGGATTTTCAAAGATATGACATTCTCCAATTCAGTTAATGAAGAAAAACAACAAAAAGTTTGATGGAAAGCAAAGCCATGAAATCAAATAGCCTTCAATATGCTCAAGAAGTACTATATGAAGGCACCCATATGACAACCTTCGAGCCTGTTTGGCCTGTTGTGATTGAGACAGATGCAAGTGATTATGCAATTGGTGCAATTCTCTTCCAAGATATTGATGGACAACTGCACCCTATCGCCTATCACTCTCAAAAGATAGATAAAGATGAGATTGACTGCAAAATCCACAACAATGAAATGCTTGAAGTTGTATCTGTGTTCAAAGAATGGAGACATCATCTTCAAGGGGCTGTTCATCCAATCAGTGTATACACCGATCACAAAAATCTAGAATATTTCACAATGACTATGAAATTGAATCAGAAACAAGCTAGATGGGCACATGAACTGGCAGGGAGTGCAAACGGCGAGCCAGATGGTTTAGCTAGGAGTTTGGAGTACTGCCCTGAAGAATGGGGGGGTAGTGCCAAAGAAAACGAATACCAGCCAATCCACTGCATTTTCAGACCCGATAAGTTGGTAATGCCGGAATGGGAAACAGTGCAAGTAACAGCAATAATGTTATGAAGCGAAAGAATTGTGATTTCTTCTGCAATGTTGAAAGCAATCCCAGTAGTCAAGTTCACATCACAGCTGTTGGAAACAGTGGTCAGCTCCACAAATAATGATGCTGGATGGCAAGAAGCATACTTCCGAGCAATAGAAGGCAATTCTAACTCAGACATCTTTTTCAAAAATGATGCCCTTTATTATAAAGACAGACTGTGCATTGTGGACAATTTGCAGTTGAAGATAGATATACTGGAACCGGAGCACAATGCAAAAGTGGTTGGACATATGGGACAAGAAAAAACAATTGAGCTGGTCAGACGAAACTTCTTTTGGCCAGAAATGGAGAAATTCAGGAAAGTTTATGTCTGTTTGCGCCTGGAGTGCCAAAGAAATAAAGCAGCTCATCACACTCAGTATGAACTCCTCCAACAGCTGGAATTAGCATACCGCCCACGGGATTGAATTTCTATGGATTTCATTATTGATTTAACAGTGTCAGACAATTACTCATCAGTATGGGTTATCATTGATCACTTTATGAAAATAGCACACGTCATTCAATTGAAAGATAGTGCGAAGAATGCTACAGACTTGGTCAGAATATTCTTGAAAGCAGCATGGAGATTTCAGAGCCTACCATCGAACATAGTGTCAGATCGAGACTCTAGGTTCACCTGCACCATTTGGTCCTTGATGAAAGAACCTCTTGACTTTCGGTTTAAGATGTCATCGCCATTCCAACCTCAAACGGATTGGCAAATGGACAGAGTCAACCAGATGCTGGAATGCTCCCAGCAGAATTACTACAATCACGAGCATGATAATTGGTCCAAGATGTCACCAATGGCAGAGTATGCCCATGATAACTCTCGCACCACTGCTATGGGAATTTCACCATTCTTTGCAAACTTGGGCTTTGATCCTCAAACAAATTGGCCCATCAAAGCAGAAGCAAAGCATCCGGCATCTACGAATTATGTTAACTGGATAACCAGCATACATACACTGTTCTGTAGGTGCTGAGATTATGCACGGGAGACAATAGGGAAAACCATGATGAAAGTCATCAGTATCTTCCGAAGTATTCGGTTGGGGATTTTGTAATGCTAAATTGGAAGAACTATAAAACTAGAAAGCCATAAAAGAAATTAAATGCGAAGTGTCACAGACCATTCAAGGTTGCGAGGATGATCTTGCCTACCGCTATTCAGCGGGAGTTACTGAATCAATGGCAAAATCACAATGCTTTCCATGTATCCCTCATCAAACAATACTGACTCGCCATCAACCCTACTAGACCTCCGCCCAAGCTCAATCACAATGCAAATGAGCCTGGCCATGAAGTCAATGGCGATAAGTACAAAACTGGCAATGAAGTTGAGGGAGTCATGGGCAGCCACAATAACAAAGAACGGAAATGAGTTTGATATCTTGTTAAGTGGAAGGGATATCCAGACCACGAGGATTGAACCGAAGAACCATATGAGAACTTCGAGTACAACAGGTCATTGAAGTAGTATCATAAGTGGAATCCTCAAGCCAGAAAGAATAATAGAATCAGACAGTTGAGCTAGTATCTTTTCCCCACAATGGATTTTTAATGGCTAGCAAGACACCTGACAAAGGAGTGGGTTTTTCAGGTACAAGGGGCTACATTTTTCCGAATCAAGAGAATCATGAAAGAGAAGCATTTGGTTTTCAGGGCACAAGGGGTCATGATTTTTCCAGATCCAACAGCGGGATAATTGTGGCTTTAAGGGCACAAGGGGTAACAATTTTTACAGCTCAACATACAAAAAGAAAGCGGAGAATGCAAGCATCTTCATGGGTGTATTTTGCTTGCTGCCATGATTCAGATGGACGTAAGCAAGTAGATTGGTCAACTGTGCTTGCATGTCCCAGCATGCGGTCAAAACAAAATGGTCTGTGAAAGCCAACTGACTTAGTGGATCTCAAAAGCACTTCTTGGGCATGCTGGATCATACATCACCAAAAGGCAAGGAGCAATAAGATCACTCAGACACAAACTCTCTAGGAGAGGGGGTGGTATTATACCTAATATAATACCCTCAGTGCGAAAGCACACACAATCACTCGCAACTGCATCAACTGTCGTTCAATTCGGAAGCCAGAGTGAAGCTTCTCAAACTCCAAAACATCTTGAACTTTGAATAATATTGAACTGCAAAGTTCTCAAATTATGAAGCATACTGAACTGCAAAGTTCTTGAACCAAAAAGCTTTTCGAATACTAAAGTTTTTCTCCAGTGAACAAAACCAGTGAACGCACTGCTTTGGCCAAAGCGAAGCAAAAATTGAGTCGCTCCAAAACTCTCTATGCAACGAAAGCTAGAGTATATATTATTCCAAAAGTCTCTGTGCCATGAAACCTAGAGAACGTACCACTCCAAACAACAAAGCAAGAGAAAGGTCATCTGTATATAACAAACGCTAGAGAAAGCTACTCTGTACCCAACGAAAGCTGAAAGCATGTGCCACACCATTGTCAAGGGTTCAAGGCTCGGAGTTCTAGGGGTTATGAAAACCAAACTAAGACAGAGGTATTGTGCGGTGATGCAGTGATCGCGGGTACTGCGTAATAAGCAAGAGACTCGAAATCCGGAATCACAGAAGTGCACAGAGGTTGGTGCCGAAGCTATTGATTGTTTTGTAGACTAGAGAACGAGTGAAGAACAAACCTATCCTCCGCAAATCCAGCATCCTTATATACAGTTAACGCGACCGTCGTCGCCTTTGCTCACTCGTTCCAAAATACATCCTAACTCCACGCAACTATGTACGCAACCCTTTCAATCCGCGGCCTACGCCATAACCATCACGCCATATTTACAACGCAACCAACAAAACCTGATTCCTTCCAACAAAACCTGATTCCAATCAACAAAACCTGATTCCTTCTAACACAACCTGATTCCTTCTATCGAAACCTGTTTTCCTTCATATTCCCTTTCCCCTTCATCGATCCTTATTCCTTCTTCGATCCTCACTCGACACAACCGTGACAACCATGCCATACAGCTACTCTCAATCGAATGAAGCCCACTGATCTGGAGGTCGATAAGATCGAAAGAATACCACTGGTCTGCAAGACAGAATTTGCAGAATTGATGTCAGGCAGGATACCAATGGTACAAGTATATTCCATTGACGATAAAGATATGAAGGGATCAGGAGATTCAGGTCTGTGGAAGTCGCTAGGGATGTGCACTTGTTCGAAGGTAGTTGAGGTATGAAAGTTCTTGAGTCAAGTATATAAATAGTAGTCATGAATGAAGACAAAGATATAAAGACCTTCTGTTTCTTCAAGGGTAGAAAGGCATCAGATCATTGATCACTTTCTCAGTGAGGAGAACAAGCCTTACAAATATACACATTTGGAAAGCCATTTCTTTTCATTGTGAATCATTGAGGTATTTCCGCATCCTGAGTGAAGCTCTCAACCCATGGCAATTGAAGCAAGTCCCAAACCAAGTAGTGCTACTTCTTTGACTGGTGAACCTGGGGTAACGCTTCTGGTGTCACAGAAATGGATACATTAAGGCAATCAACCCTGCAGCATACAACATTGAACAGTGAAAAATAGATCAATGATGTGAGAACAGAGTATAAGTGATAGATCTAAACCTGACATATACTAACTCAACATTCCAACCACTGTGATTCCTGACCTGGAAATATTATATCACTGATTGAGAGAGATTCTGTAGTGAGAAATATTTGATTGAGGGAGAATTCATAAGAAGGAAGGACAATGGTTTGCTGATTCTCTGATCAGTAAATTATTGGCAATATCCATAATCATGCAAGTCAACTCAATGTCAGGTACCACACACATTGCTAACAAGTTGTGGTATTTGAGATACCATTCATGTCCAAGATGGTGGGCAGAATGTCAACATGACTCTTATATCAGCAAGAATGAATCATCTAATGAAATCAACAATATACAGTGGATAGTGTTAGTAATGGTTCCAACTTCACAGCTCTGGGTCAGGTGCTGGTTGGGTTCAAACTGTTTCCAAATCGACAGTTCATGCGGCCAGTAGGACCGAACCAGACAGAACAATATGCATCAAGTCAACATTTTTGAACTGGCCAAATTACTGGATCATTAGAGGGGTCCAAAAACAGATACATACTCTTAGACATATGGCATTTGATGTTCTCAATTTAATCAATTGAGTGATTCATATTCATAATTTTTTACTGTTATTAAACTTGCTTCTGTCAAATTCAATATTATGACTACAATTCATTGAATATGTATTTTGATCTGATAGGTTAACTTTGTAAGCAGAGGAAAGATGGCCAAAACAGTATTGAAACTGGTACTGTAATAAATTCGTGTATGTTATGGTATGTGTCAATAACCACATATATGTTAGTATCAATCGTATATATTATCTCATTATTGCCTACCTCTTGTGCATTTTATTCAAGTTTGCTCAAATCTTATCTTTAATATTGACCTGAAAAATGTTGAAATGATATTACAATGGGCCCAGCATTTTGTATTTCTCTCCTATAGTATCTGAATAGCCTATTCATTATATACTCATGAAATGACAAATATTTATCAATAATGGCCAAGAAAATTACAAAACAAAAGATCATTATGTCCTATTACAAGATACAGAAAACCAAAAGAAATATACAATACAGATCACCGCACTACAATCTCTTATTCACTTCTCCTCTTCCTGTTGCTGGTATAATGGCAGACATAGAGTTCATAATGAATAGAGTTGCTGTGCACTTTGACTTTCCAACTGGCTGGATAAAGCCGGTAATGTTAGTGGTGGCATATATATATGGCTGCTCTGCTTCATCAATGACATCAGAATGATCCCATATTTCTATATCATCTGCATTGTCAGCCTCTCCATCATTTTGATTATAGTTTAGATTGTCCAAGTCACTGTTCCAATGGAGCCAATCATGTGTATCAGAATGTGTTTCGGCAGAACTAACATAATCTCTTTTGCTGAGATGGTAGTTGATCCTATATATTGGCTGGATATTGGGAAGTTGTGTTTTGCCAGAAGGCAGGTTGATCTGTGATAAAGATGGTGGAAAAGGGGATTTTTCAGTTATTTTGAAAGCTGCAATAACATCATATTTAAATGCTGACCCGGATGCTTTATCTATCTCTTCGGTGTCTGCAATATGACCCATAACAGTAATTTGTTTATTTCAGGTAAGTGATACCTTCTGAATTGCGTATAGGTTTACACTGTCCTGCCATATTTCCAAAATATTATGAATCTTGGCCATCTGGTGCAGCTTTCTTGCCTCATCCTCTGTTGAGATTTCAGAATCGTTATCAGATATTGATGAATTTATTTGTCCAGTAGCACTGGCCAAAAGACAATAAGCATTTTATGCAAATTGCCAAAAATCCACATTTTCTCACTGTGTTTTGTGTGTGACTTTTGACCACTTCCATCCAGTCACATCTCAGCCAAGTGCAAAGCACAGTTACTCTCCAACCCCAAGGAGCATAATCGGGAAAATATCCCAGGCTAAATTTCCTAGGTTGTTCTGCTTTGTATTCATTGTGTTCTGCTGTTGCCACCAATCGATTGCATTGGGTATCTAGCAAGCCCTGCATAATCCTGTGGAGTTGGCATAATAATTATTATGATTGTAATCAATTTATTCCCAATGTTTGGGTACCTGGGATGGTGAAATCAAATGGAGTGTGGTGGCCATCAATAAGCATGCTGTATGATCGCTATGCCCTGGAGTATATTTTGCAATATTTGCAGATTTATAATTCTCATCATCATTAGACAAATCATATGGATTATAAGTTGATTGACCTGGCCTAGATACTACTATGCAGGAGAATGGGTTATGATTTGATATATTTTGAAGTTTTCTTTTAGTCATGAATGGATTTTTGATACATTATTCGTATTCCATATATTTTATGAATACATCCTTGTTCTGGGCAGGGATGAGGCTCTTGTTCTCAGGATTCACACCCATAGCCTTGTTCCACTTGCTATATGATCTGAACTTCCAGAAAGGATCAAGAATATGTGTTCAAGTAAAGAACTTACCTGTCTCTGATGTGACTTTGGAGTAATATTTGGCCTGCTTATGGTATGCAACTTCAAAGCAAAGTATAAATCCTCTTTCCACTGAGTTCTCTTCTTCGTCAAAGCCCATATAATGCCATCTAGATGATCAAATATATCATTATATATCATGATGACATGGTATAAGGTGACTGCATACGGTTTTGACATTTACAGTGTCCAGTCACCAAATGGTCTCAATATCCTGATCATGTATTGGACAATAATTCATTTGTCCTCAATGTAATTATGGGCCACCAATGAATATAATTGATCTTTTCAAGCTACTCTGGTATAAACTCTGGCAATCTGTATACCTGCTCTAATAATTCTGGAGTTGCATATCACCAAGTTTTTACATCTATGGTAGGCAGTACTGCAATTCCAACTGTCAATTTCTGGCAGTTGAGAAACTCATTGTGTCTTCCAGGAGTGAGTGTAATCGATACTGCAAACATTCTCTGCAACATCCAAAGTCTGTTCCGAGAAAGAAAGTGTAGATAACATGCAGTAACTATCTTTTCAATAATTTTCGCTCATCTAGGCTTTATGGCTGCCATCTTTCAGATATTTGTAGTTCCTGCCTTGTGCAGCTTTTGGCTATTGGTCTTTGTTTGTTTGTAAGCATATTGCATTCGGCCGCTTGCGGCCAGGGCATATTACCTAATCCTAAGCACTTCCACAACAAAAGAGCCACTTCCAAGTTGTACTTCCTGATCTTGGCTATTGGTCAATATGGCATTTTCATTTCTTCAAATTGCTTGTTCTGCTGATTGGCTTCCCATGACTTTGTTTGTTCTTTGACCAGGAGATTACTCATGAATGCCCCTACATACAGCTGATTGACACATACTATGCATGGTCATGGTTTTGTAATGCCAACCATTCAATTCCAGCGATTTCGAGTGTATATTGTAGCTCCTGTGTAATTGAATAGTTGGATGAGATGTTGTCAGTGGTTATACCGAGCAATCAACCATCAGTAAGGCCGCAACGTTCAAGTGCTGCTTACAAACTCTCCTCCAGTCACACATCTGTGTGTTTGCCTCTAACCTCCAGTTGGCTGTCAGCAGTACAAAATATTAAATGAAGTGACCACAAATTTCATCAAATGCACACTGTACTTCACACAGGCACAAGTTGAAATCAATATAATCACCAATGAGCAACATCATCGCCAATTCATTGGTAGATGTCCACCCATATAATGCTAAACTAACTGTATTTGTTGTTAGCAACTTTGTTTTGTTTGCATTAATTATGAGGAAGTATTGTATTTGGCCAATATTACCAAGAGTGTTGGCAGTGGAAAGAAACTAATCTTCTTATAAAGTATTGAACGTCCATCATAAGTCCAGATTTGATATAATGTTTAACCGAATGTATGCAGAAACAAATCCTAGTATCAAATAGCAGTGCCAGGTTTCTTGGGTAAATTCCAGAGCTGAAAGTCATTACTTGCTATTTTTGCATGTTCTATCTGTTACAATTGTCAGTATGGTCTAGAATTTCAATCAGCCTGTGTTTGATCGGAACTACTTGCCACAATATCACCCAGACTGCATTTCTTCTTATATACAGCTACAGCTTGCTTAATACTTGCCATACCTGTTAATAGGGTAATGCCTGATTCAGTAAACTCATTCAGCTCTGCTCTATATGTTATTGATGTGAGGTGTTTTGCCATAGTGCTTATTCTATTCTCCGATGGATGTACAACAACTTGATAACAAATGATACAAATGACACTGGGGCAGCAGTTTTCGGTTTTTGTGCAATGTTCATGGACTTGGTATGTGGCTGCATGCCAGAAGCGGCTCTATACAATTGTGGTTTTTGTATCAACATTTATGGAGGTCGACCATTTATTGAACACCATTTGTAATATCTCATAAGTCAAATATCATATTAAGACACCTTCTGCCTTAGCAGAGTTTATCACTCAAAGTAAGGATATATCAATTCACTGTGCAATACCCATTGAAGCAGTATATGAAGAGAAGATAAAAGTACAATAAGAAAGACTTCGAACTGCAACTGCTGTCAATAATGTTGATTTGTATATGGATTTCTTGATGTCTTATATTTCTGCTTCCACAAACCGTTTGTAGGAACAAATGATATATAGTATGTCAATAAAAATCGATTTGTTGATAAAGGCAGTCAAAACTACAATAAAACTAGTGCAGCCAAAAAGATCCCCACCCACTAGAAATATTGCGCAAATAAAAATCATTGACATTCATATTCAGTTCTGCAGTCTATCTGTTTAGTTGTTCATACCAATTGTATTTGATTGTAACAGCTGGCTGGCCGATTCATTTGATATAAATATGTCTTGCAATACAGATAAATCATGATTTGATTCCTTCAAGCTCAGTTTCGAAGGTTGTTCAGTTATAGTCGATTTGTCAATAATGTCAGACAAAACCACTATATTACTAATACAAGACGTAAAGTTACATCTGCTGCAGATATTGTGTGAATGAAAATCATTGATGCTTGGTTGAGACTCATATTATATTCAACAGTCTATATATTAAGTTTCACAAAACTAGTTCATTTAAGTATAGCAGCAACCTGTTGGAAATATTTGATAAGAATCTGCCTTGTAATACAGATGAATTGTGATTTAATTCCTTCAAGTTTGGATTCAAAGGTTGCTCAGTTAAAATTGATTTGTCTATACAGGCAGTCAAAATTGCATCTAAACTAGAGGTGTACACAAAATTGCAAGTGCTAGAGATATTGCACGACCTAAAATAGTTAATAATATATTGACACTTATTTTTAGTCCTGCCATCTAAGTGTCATATTGCATACGCATGCCTAATTTGATTGACACAGCTGATTTTCATGTATATGTGTCTTCTGATAAGGATAAATTGCTATTTAATATTTTCAATAATTCCTAACATGGTATTTCAAAGGGTACTCAGCTCAATTGCTTCACAATTATTTGCCAATAAAGGCTGTCATAACCCTGAGAATATTCTTGTATTATATCTGGTCTTTCATATGTAAGATGTCGTGTACCCACACATTGTTGATGATCCAATGAAGATCACATTTGCTTCTATGTCCTATGTGTCTTATCACATCATTGCACTCTATTTCATTGTGAAGGCTCGCTTTCATGGTAATTTGATATATATATATCTCGCAATATAGATATATATTGATTCAATTTCTTCAACTCAGAGGTTCCTTGGATAAGTCACACACCACTGATTTGTCAAGAAAGGCTGTCAATAATCATATAGCGCTAATGTGATTTACTTGTTCCCTCTTGTGTCCAATCATTTATAACCAACAATTGTTGATGCTCCATGGACGCTCACATTTATACCTTCAGCCAATGTATTTTATTGCACAATTACACTGTATTTGATTGTTATAGCTGGCTTTCAAGGTAATTTCAAAATAATATACCTTGCAATACCATTAAATTGTGATTAATTCACATCAATTCCAAGGTGACTTGGATAAATTGTGTACCACTGATTTGTTGATAAAGGCAGTTAATACTCTAATCCCAGAAATACAATTTATCTGTTTTTTTCTGTGCCCAATATGGTCTGACCAAAAAATATTGATGCTCCTTTGCCACTTATATTGACTCATGCAGCCCATATATCTTATGACCCAATTGCTCTGTATTTGATTGTTGAAGCTAGCATTCATTCTTATTTGACACCAATATATTTTCGGATACAGATGAATGGTGATTTAATTCCATCAATTCGGTGGCTACTCAGATGAATGGCTTACAACAAATTTGTTCATAAATACAGTTGATACACTGATCATATGGATGCAATGTACCTGTTCTCTGCTGTGCCCAATATTGTGTGACCAAAAATGATTGAAGCTTTGTTGATACTCGCTTGTACTTCGGATGTCTATGTGTCATATCGCACATTTGCACTGTATGTCATTATGAAGGCTGGCTTTCATGCTTATTCCACAAAAATACAGCTTGCAATACAGATCAATTGTGATTTGCTTCCTTCAATTCAAAGGTTACTTGGATATATTCCCTATCACTGATTTGTTGAAAAGGCTGTACATACTTTGATAATACTAATACAATATATCTGTTCCCTCCTGTGCCCAATATTGTGTGACCCAAAATTGTTGACACTCACATTTACTCCTGCAGCATACATCTTTTATTATCCAATTGCGGTATATTTGATTGTAAAGGTTGGCTATTAGCTGATTTGACAAGAACATATCTCATGATATTGATAAATTGTATATTGATTCCGGCAATACTGTCTGCCATGGGATTCAGAGGTTGATTGAATGAATCGGTTTCAACTGATATCTTGATAAAAATATTGATATCCATTTATTAGCACTTGTAATACCTGTTTCAATATGACTATATTCTATGCATAATAGCACTAGGATTTGACATTTGATGGACTGTTTACTTAGCTGTTGAAACTTATTTGATAGTATCATTTTACTTTGAACTGGCTTGGCATGGCATAATGATAACAATGTAAGTGTATGTTATATATAGCCTACTTTTATCATCCAGCTGGTTGTGCTAAACATTCATTGTCACCCATGTGGTCTTTGTGAGATTGCCATAATATTTACCAGGCATGAGTAGCAATTTATGTAGTTCAAGTTGAATTTAAATCATTTATAACAGCTGTCTTTTAAAGTGATTCACCATGTGATCAGACCTCAACTAGTGAGAGAAAAATATCAACAATGATATAAAATTCAGGGGGCATGTTATATATCAATTAAGTTTTTCTTTTCATGTATAAAATGATCATTCTTGATATAAGTATGCTGATTGGCAGTATATCTCACTATTCTGCTGTGGTCAAAGGTTATATATTTGGTTTCATTTTTGCACATGTGCATGCATTTTTTTTAGGTATCACTAAAATCATAGAAAGCTAACATAGCAAAAATATAACTAAGAAAGCATTTACGCTGAAGAGACTGTTGAAAATAACAATATGATACTTTATTACCATATTATGATCAATGCTTACCAGCAATCATTCTCTTCATGAATTGATTTGGACATCTGCAAGGCAATTAGCAGCAGGCAAGACATTCAAGTGATAATTTATTCCGATTTGACTGTTTCAACTGGCATAAATTCCCCAACAGGCTATCCAACTCTTAGTAGCAAATAACTAGATCCAGAAGGAGAATGTGCATGGACTATATATGATATGGCAGAATTGGAAATTGTATTTGGAGTAACCACTACTGGAACCTTCAATTCTGCAGTACTGTCTATTCTGTTGCACTTGAATATGTGATCTTCTGCCTCTGCCCATCTGGGAGTTGTCAATTCCTCCAGCTTGATATGATTGAAATGAAAGTTATCAAGCCATTGCGGCACCAATTTGTTGATCATGCCAACAACCTAGTCAGGTATGTTGTCATTACTCAGCTCTGCATATTCGTTGGTATCTCCATTCACTTTCTCATCCTTTCCATCTTCCTTGTCTGAAATTGCAACATCATCAATACTATCTCCAATTGCTTCCAATATCTCTTCAAATGTCATTTTCATTGTATCAGCTGCCACAATTCTGAACATAGTGTCTCTCTCTTTCTCTACCATTGCTTTTGCTTCCACAATCCTCTGTCTTGCTGCTGCTGTTTCACTCTCTTCAATTTTGTCAATCCACATCTTGTTTCCATCCTTGCTCATAAAGTTTGATTCAGGTGTGTACTCTACTTTACACCTTGTTATAAAGCGGAGACTATGCAAAGTGTTAAGTGTTCAGACCCATTCTGCCTGGATATAACACCGGGAGCTTCGCCCCAGGATTACCCGGTCAAAGTAGTATCCGTACTCAATTTGGGGACTGGCTTCGAAGGTAGTTTTTGGAGGTTAGCTCGGGATGTGGAAATCACTAAAAGGTTCTGAACGAAAAGAATAGGCTTTTCTCCAATACGTATATTTTCAAGGCTTGTTCTCCTCGCTCAGAAGGCTGATGCCCTTTCTACCCTCGCAGAACTCAGAGGTCTTTATACCTCTTTCTTCGCTTTCTAACAAATTCTTCTATCTATGCTTTTCTCTAGTGCTCCAGCACCATAACCACGTTCGAACCAATGCCCGCTCATTGCAACTACCGCGGTCCTCCATCTTTCGATCCTCTATCGTCCTTATTGTCCTTAGATTATAATCAGACCATCGGTATTCTTCATGACATCAAGCTCGCGGGCTTGTGCCTCCGGACCAGTGGTATCCTTTCAATCTGATGACCTCAAGACAAATAGGCCTCTTTCGATAGAGCGCAGCTTCACTGAACAGTGTCGGAACGCATACTTAGGCCTCTGGCAGTCGTCGGCTATTTGGCTGGTGCCATTCAGTTGCTTTCCGACAGTCCGTTTGTCATCAGTTTACTGGCCGATGCCATGCAGCTGTTTGCCGGCTGTTCGTTTGTCATCGGCGATTCGGAGCAGAAGCGACCACGGCCATTAACTAGCCGTCGTTGGTTATCGATGGTGTGGGTGTTTGTTTGCTGGCCATCCGAAAAGATTGGCTATGGCATCCGAGATGAGTGATAGCCGATGACATCCAATCGGGGAAATCGCGGGTGATCGTATGTGACCCTGCTGCGAACTTGCTAGGTGTAACACTACACCCTCTCTTAGAGAGTTTTTCCCTGAACAACCATACTCCATACTAATCTGCTCTTCGTTGCCTTTGGCGAGACGTGATCCAGCGTGCTGAAGTGGATTATTCAAAATCCTCGAAATAGTGAATCCGCACAGACTATTTCACTTCGACCAGCTTGAGACATTCAAGCACAATCGACCAATCAGTTTGCTTACGTCCAGATGAGACATATGGCAGCAAGCAGAATCGATCAATCAGGTTGCATCCATCTAAGACACTTTTGCTTTGTTTTTCTTTCTTTGATTTGATAAATCTTGACCCCATGTGCCCAAAACCAAAACCATCTTTTTCTCTTGATCCATCTTTCTCTTGATCTGGAATATCATGGCCTCTTGTGCCCTTAAAAAGCAAATCCTTCATCCGGTGTCTTGCTAGCCGTAAAAAACCCTTCGTGGGGAAAAGGTACTAGCCCAACCGTTTATTTAATCCTGTTATCCTTCCCAGCCTGAGGATTTCGTCTATGATACTCCTTCAACAGTCACTTGTCATCGAAGTTCTCATAAGGTTACTCAGTCCAATCCGCTTCCTCCAGATATCCCTTCCACTTGACCAGATATAATACTGATTTCCGTTCATTGCTATACTGGCTGCCCATGATCGCTTCGACTTCGTATCCCATTTCGTACTCCTAGCCATCCACATGATAACTAAGATCATTTGCTTCATTAGCAAGTGCTGGTGCCGGTCTAACAGGATTGTTGGCAAGTTGATAGGGTGTGATGAGTGATACATGGAAGGCATTACGAATACAACATCTATTTGGTAACTCCAGCCTAATAGCGGTGGGCGAAAGCACCTTCGAGACCTTGAAGGGTCTATGAAGCTTCGCATCTAGTTTTCTAGATGGTCTTCGAGTATTGAGGTTCTTCCCATTTAGCATAACTAGATTGCCAACCGAATACTTCGGAGGTTCCTTAACATGCCTGTTATGGTACTTCCCCATTGTCTCCCGTGCTTGCTCTAAGCCCTGACAGCAGAGTGCATGCACGCTGGTCATCCAGTGAACGTAGTTCCTAGATGCCAGATTCTTCACTTCTGATTCGATGGGCCAATTCGTTCGAGGATCGAACCCAAAGTTGCAAAGAACGGTGACAGTCCCGTAGCGTTGGTGAGAGAGTTATTATAAGCACACTCTGCCATTGGTAACATCTCGGACCAATTATCCTGCTCATAATTGCAGTAATTGCGCAAATAACATTCCAGCGTTTGATTGACTCTTTCTGTTTGCCCGTCCGCGTGAGGGTGGAATGGCGAAGACATCTTTAACCTCATGTCAAGAGCTTCGACCAACGAGGACCAAAACAAGGAGGTGAACCTAGAGTCCCAATCTGACACTATGTTCGATGGTAGACCATGAAATCTCCATACTTCTTTTAAGAAGATTTTGACCAGGTCTGTAGCTCACTTCACTCCATCTTTCAATGGAATGAAGTGAGCCATTTTGGTGAATCGGTCGACGATTACCCATACCGATGGCATCCGTCTGATTCCGGTAATTCGATAATTAAGTCCATGGAAATCGAGTCCCAAAGGCGGTACACTAATTCATGTGGTTGGATGAGTCCGTAGCGAGCATGACGAACTGCTTTATTCTGTTGGCACTCAGGGCATGAGCAGACATAATCGTCGATAAATTTCTCCATTTCCTGCCAAAAGAAGTTTCGTCTGACCAGTTCGATTGTTTATCCTGCCCCATGTGTCCAGCCACCCTCGAATCGTGCTCCGCTTCCAATATCTGTTTCTTCAACTGCAGATCGTCCGGAATCCACAGTCTGCATTTAAAATAAAGGGCTTCGTCTTCGAACGAGATGTCTGGGCTTGGATTTCTGTCCATAGCTCGGACGTACTCTTCTTGCCATGCAGCATCGTTATTAGCGGCGCTTACCACTGCTTCCAACAGCCATGAATTGAACTTGACTACTGGAATTGCTCTCAACTTTGCAGAAGAAATCACAATCAGTTTGCCTCGTAACCTGATCGCCGTTACTTGTACTGTTTCTCCTTCAGCAGTTACCAACAGATCAGGTCTCAGAACACGGTGGATAGGCTGGTTTTCATTTTCTTCGGCACTACCTCCCCTTTTTTAGGGCGGTACTCCGAACGCCTAGATAATGCGTCCGGTTTCCCATTTGCACTTCCGGATCGGTAGAATATTTTAAAATCATATCCTGCCAATTCTTGGCCCAGCGGGCTTGTCTCCGATTCACGATCTTTGTAGTGTAAAGTAATCAGATTTTGTGATCGGTGATGACACTGATTGGGTGAGCTGCACCGTCGAGATAACGTCTCCATTCTTTGAATGCGGATACTATGGGAGCATCTCTTTGTCATGGATTTCATAGTTGATCTCGGCTTTACCCATCTTTCGAGAGTGGTAGGCTATAGGGTGAAATCGTCCATCAATGACTTGGGAGAGAACTGCGCCGATTGCAAATCACTTGTGTCAGTCTCATTCACAACGGGCCAAACAGGCTCAAGTGTCGTAATATGGGAGCCTCAGTAAGTGATTCTTCAGCATATCGAAGGCTATTTGATTTCGCGGATTTGCATTCCAATAAACTTTTCGTTCGTTTCGTTGGTCAACTATTAAGGAATGGCATATCTTTGAAAATCCTTCGATGAAGCGTCGATAGAAGTTGGCGAATC
This sequence comes from Trichophaea hybrida, assembly GCA_015178995.1. Classification (NCBI taxonomy): domain Eukaryota; kingdom Fungi; phylum Ascomycota; class Pezizomycetes; order Pezizales; family Pyronemataceae; genus Trichophaea; species Trichophaea hybrida. Next base: position 23,779 of record WHVE01001047.1, read on the forward strand.
GAGGAAGAACTGGACGTTCTTGACAGACTCCGCAATCTCCCATTTCAGAATAGTATCAATTTTGTCTTCGGACATACTGACACCTTCTCCTGATATGAGGTACCCGAGGAACTCAACTTGCTTCTGGTGCCATTGCACTTATCGGGTGCAATCGCCAAGTTGTTTTCCTGTAATCGGCGAAGGACTTCTCGAGTCAATCGCACATGCTCTTCTTCGTTGTCTGTATAGATGAGGATATCATCTATATAGACTACAACTCCATGATCGATAGATCTCGCAGGATCTCATTCATCATATCTTGGAATGTAGCTGGCGCGTTCGCCAATCCGAAGGGCATAACTAGGTATTCATAATGTCCATATCTCGTACGAAACCTGTTTTCCATTCATCACCAGGTTTAATTCAAATGAGGTTGTACCCTGCCTTCAAATCAATCTTGGTGAAAATCCTCGATCCAGCAACCCTGTCTCTAAGTTCGTTCATAAGCGGCAATGGATATCGGTTCATAATCGTCACACGATTTAGACCTCGTAATCCACGCACAATCGTAAGCCTCTTCCGTATGGCTTTGGAACGAAGTGTATGGGTGCACCCGCAGGTGACTTGCTAGGAGGATCTTTCAGAATCAAGCATTTCCTTCAATATTCTTCAGGACCGAAAGCTCCTTCTCTGAGAGCGCGTAGATGGGGCCCCATAGAGGTTGCTCTCCATTTTCAAGTCAATGGCATGATCGTAGGATCGATGAGGCGGAAGAGCATTGGCAGTTTCTCCGTTGTATAACGTTTCGAAGTCTCTGTATTGCCATGGAATTCGCTCTACCCAATCGATTTAATTTCATGTGCCACATTGACATGCATTGAACCAATAACCCCGAATCCATCGCAGGTCTGTTCCAAACTTCAGAATGGAATCATCATATTCGATTGAGAACGAGATACCGCTGCCTTTGTGCAATGTTGATGGCAGTGTTTTGACGTAAACTGGAGCTTATCATTTTCTTCGGTAACTCCACTGAGTGCTCCATGCTTGACGATCCACCAGTAAGGTAACATGATATCAGATGAATCCTCCATTGGACCAATTTCGAAGGTTTCGTTGGTATAATGGATTCATACCGCAGAGTAACGGGGAAGGTGTACTGCCAACCTGCTCCTTCTACTCTTTCTCCATTAAAGTTTTTGACTATCTTTGGTTCCGTTCGAGTCACTAATGGAACACCATGTGAATCGGCCACTGCTTCGATATCATAGGTGTATCACACCCCGTATCCAAGAGAACCCTTACAGGGACGTTCTTCTCGTCTCGAAAGCTTGCAAACATGCTACTGTGGGTCTTGAACCTGTCTAGGTTCGGTGGTAATTGTTTGGATTCTTGGGTACAGGCTGAGGTGCGCTGGCCGCAGCCTTGGTTTTCGATCTTTCGGTTGACAACCATATGAACTGCCTTTCGACACAGCTCGGCCGCAATGGGTCGTGGTTGTAGATTATATGTAGGTGAATGAGGTTAATGAGTATGATCAAGCTCGATGGTAATGGTTTGTCACTAGTCACGCTTGGATGCTATATGACCAGCATATTTCGAGTATTGAACTCATCCTCAGGCACCCTTTCTTAAACAGCAGAAAAGAAAGTATATTGAATATCGAAAAGCTATAATACAATGACCGCATTGGTAAGACCCAAATGAAAACCCAAAAGAAATATGAATATCTGTACCCATAAAATCAAAACCGGAGGTGTCTGTCCTCATAAAACCGGAGGTGTCTGTACCTCATAAAAAACCCATAGGAAAACCGCAATCCATAGAACAAAGGGAAGACAAAAGAAACTCGTTTCATCCGTCAATCTCCATACTGTCGGAGTCAACCTCGTAAGCACTCGAGAGCTTGAGGCTGCTGCAGTTTCATAATTCGGTCAGCCAGACTCCTGTGCTTGACCTTCGAAGAAGAGGTGGTTACTTCTGGTTGAAGTTCCTTTTTAGGCTTCTTATCCTTCTTCTTTTCTTACTGGAGGAGATTTTGATGGCATTCTTGCAGAATACCCATCGATGCTCTGAGAACCGCAGCGCTTGCACTCGTTGCGCTTGGCTCTTGCTTCCAATAAGATTCCGGAATGCCTTTCAGGGCTTCGCCTTTGTCCATATGACTGTCTTAGGACCCTTCTTTCCGTTCGAGGTTTCTTGGAGTCAGAACCTTTCTCAAGTTCTTCTTTCCTTGATTCCCTTATCATCACCAACATCATCACGCTTCCCTTATTGTTTTTTTGTCTTTGGGTTTGTGATCGTTGTGCTGGTGCCTTTCTTGCAGGGTTTCTCATATGCGCGGCCGACTTGTTTGAGCAGTAATTCGTATTCTACTCGTCGTTGGTGTAATCTTCGAAAAGATATTGATCCTTGATTTCTTCGTTGAGTCCGCTGTGTAGAGCCTGTTGCCATGCAATCGCAGATAAGCAGATATGGTAGTTTAAGCCCTCCATCTTTACGATTTAGTCCTGGATATCTCCCTTGTACAGCAATTTCTTATTTTTTCGAGGCATTCTGTTTCCTCCTCCAGGTCGATGAATTGTTCCTCGATAGCGCTGGTGAATACCGACCGTGTGTCAACTTGAAAATGCTTCCTAAGCGGTTTTTCTTGGTTATTGTACCAGGCCAACGCTTTTTCTCGAAGGATACTTTCAACAAAATGATCTTATTGTCGTCATCGTTATACTCGTCTTTGAAGTACCTGAGATTGCGATCCACTCTTGTAATCCAATTGCGTTAGGATTCCGACCTATCGGTTGGATCTCCTTTAAACTTGTTGGGATGTTCAATCTTCTGCTTCTTGGCTGAATTCGGAACTCTCGGTGGGTGAGGTGGTACTTGCGGTCGTAGCGCAGGTGGTTCACTATAGTCTATTCTTCCAGGTGGTGGAAGTGGTGGGAGAGCATCGTCTCCACTATCAGAAGAGCTGGCGCTACTCGAGCTGGAGCTAGAAGACTCGGAGTCCCCTGGCGGGTCTCCTCCAATGCCTCCTGCGCCGTGTCCATTACCATTTGGTTCTGGAGTCACCGCCGCTTTGATTTAAACTCTAACTTCATCAATTACGGTATATCGAAGGCTGAATCCCTGCTGAACAGGCTTGGTATCCCCATTCTTTGGTGTCAATACTTGCAGGGCCAGTGAGCATACTGATTTCTTGGTTCTCTCATCTGAGAGCTTCGTCTGCAAAGCTCAAGTGAATTCTTTGTATTTCCGCTCAAAGTCCTTCTTCATCATTCGCTCTGCTGCCTTCCTCCCCTGCTCTGTGTTGTCTGCCTTTTTCTGTGCTTCCTCATGTATCTTTTTGGCTTCCTAACGAGACTTGGCGTACAGGCCTGACATTCGTTCGCCGTCTACTTTGGCTTTGAGCAGAATATTCGCCAGCTCTTGGGATAGGGTATGCACTTGGAGGGCAAGGGGTACTGGGCTCGTTCCCTGTTATCGAGCAGAGTTGCAAGGGTTCCCAAGGCGTTTCCAGAACGTTGGATTTGATCACTGAAGGATGTCCGCAGCTCTTCATAGTCTTCGGTGGATCGGGCCTTCATTAGAACAAAGGCTGCTTATGCGTTAGCCGCAAATACTTGGGATTGGATAACTATATCGGAATGCTTCTCGAGTTGAGCCCTTTCCATCTGTTCCACTCCCAAATGAACGGCATTGTATATCTCGTTTTGCCTAATGATGAGGCCTTCGTAACCTTGGACCAATCCTGGGAGGGCCGTTTGTATCTCAAAATTTTTACTCTTGCTTCCTGAATGAGAACGTCCATTCGACCGAGCTCCCTGTTGATTCCATTCAAAAGCTCAATAACCCAGTCCGGAATATCTGTCCTTGTGATGGGCTGGTATTGTGTAACCTGTGTGTCCTTATCGCTGGATATGATCAACGCATTTTCCCTTCTAACCACTGTGTAGGCGTCTGTCATGCTGGTGTCCGATCCGACCATTTTAGGACTACGAAAAATTGCTCAACAGAGGTGGTGTGAAAGAAGAGAAATTGAGCTCCGGATTCTTGCTGCAGTTGTACCGATGGATCGTAGTCTGGGTGAGAGGTGTACGTGATTTTGGCCCAGCAGCGTGGGAATTGGTAATGAAATAGAGGTGGTGTATCGTCCGAATTCATTCACCAATTCCAATGGTCAATGGCTGTAGCGATGGTCTATAGAGCGGCTGATGCGCTGCCGATCGTTGTGTGGGTTCCTCCGCAGTTGTGTTCGCAATGACCCAGGTCCAGATCTTCGCAATCGACGTGCAAGCCTGTGTATTTAGTCCAATGATCAGCGCAAACTGGATCGTCGATACCCAGGCCACCTCTTTGTCTGGCTGCATCTGTCCAGTGGAGGTTCCACGGATACGGTGTATCAGGTGTATCCCAGAAGTAATCTTCGAGAGGTTGTTCTATTTCGTTTAGGAAAGCGTTGATGCGATCGAAGAAGTTGAGTAGTTCTGGTTGTGCAAGCCGGGATGGGATTCCAGCTAAATCGAAGAAGTTGACTTGACAGTGACAGTTGCAGTCATATGGCATCAAGGTCGCTTGATGTATCGATGTGGGTAGAAGGAATACCTTCCCCAGAAGCGTGTCTTTGCTAACAATATCATGTAACACCGGGAGTGTCACTCCAGGTTTACCCGGTCAAAGTAGTATCCGTACTTAATTTGGGACTTGCTTCGATAGTAGGTTTGGAACTTCACTCGGGATGTGGAAATGACTAAAAGGTTCCGAACAAAAAGAGTAGGCTTGCTCCAATACATATATTGTTAAGGCTTGTTCTCCTCGCTGAGATGGTTGATACCTTTCTACCCTCGAAGAACCCAAGGTCTTTATACCTTCGTCTTCACTCTAACAAATACTTCTATCTACGCTTTTCTCTAGAGCTGCAGCACGGTAACCACCTTCGAACCAATGCCGGCTCATTTCGCAACTACCGTGGTCCTCCATCTCTCAATCTTCTATCGTCTTTATCGTCATTAGAGTATAATCAGACCATCGGTATCCTTCATGACATCAAGCTCATGGGCTTGTGCCTCCGGACCAGTGGTATCCTTTCGAGATGACCTCCAGACAAATAGGCCTCTTTCGATAGTGAGCAGCGTTGCTGTTCAGAGTCGGCACGTATGCTTTGCCCTCCGGCCATCGTCGCCTCTTTGGCAGGCGCCATTCAGTTGTTCGCCGGCTGTCCATTTGTCGTCAGCTTCTTGGCCGATGCCATTCAGCAGTTTGCCGGCTGTTCGTTTGTCGTCGGCGATTCGGAGCAACAGCGACCGCGACCATTAACTAGCCGTTGATGCTCATCGATGGTGTGGGTGTTCGTTTGATAGCTATTGGAAAAGATTGGCTCTGGCATCCGAGGCTAGTGATAGCCGATGACGTCTAATCAGGGCAATCGTGGCGACTTGTAGATGACCCCACTGTGAACTTGCTAGGTATAACACTTGCCTATACAGCAATATATGGTTTCGTTTGAACTTCTACCCTCTTCTTTTGAAACTGTTACTTTTGATGATGTGCAACGAGAATCGACATACGGATTGATACCGTATGCACTGGCATAATCACAAGTCAGCCAAGAAGCACCAATCTCCAAAAGAGGGGGATGACCGCCCTGGAACGTGAGCATTACCGATACCTTGCAAAGCAGGATGTTGACTGGACACTCTGAGCTGACTACTGAACTGTCAACCTGCGCACAATTATGAATCAATGAGAAACGGCTGCTAAGCGGATGGCACTTATTGAGCCATGGGTAAGCTGCGAAATGCAGATGTCATGAGTGCAAAGTGCAATCGTGCACACTCCGGAAAGGATAATCGATGATTCTTTGCCTATACGGCAATACACGGTTAAGCTTGCGATTCTACCCTTTTCTTTAAGAATTTCTTACTTTATAAGTTATGCTGTGAGACTTGCAATCGAATGCAGATATAGAAGTACCAAGCCATGATGGCAATTGAAACAGTCAGAATCGGCGAGAATGATCACTGTACACACCAGCATACTCACAAGTCGTTGACAGAGCGCCGACCTTAAAAACACATGGGGATGACCGTTCCAGAAACCGAAAATCTGATGCAACTGCAAACAAAATCCACACCGGAAATGCTGGAACAACACACCACCACAGCGTCGCGGATGTCAAGGGCACCAGGAAGTCAATGAGATCACCCGCAAGTGCACCAGCGAGTTCCAGAAGTCGTTAGCTACAATGCTGGTCTCCACCAAAAGCACCACCGAACGGATCGAATGTACAATCGCCTGCAGCAGACGATGACAATGGAATCAACTATACCCAGTACTCGCGGCCAGACGGCCAGACACATCAGCAATTGAGATGTCAACCTGCGCAAAAGGGGAATTGACTAAACTCCTGAATGGACATATGAGGAGCATACTGCAATAGGGCTCCAGAGCTGAGAGCGCAAACGCACCGAATTATATGGTAACTATAACCTTGTACGGTATGCTTACGAATTAGAAGTATCAACGAATACTACCCTTTAAGAGCCGTTCATTGGGCTTCCCTCCGCCGCCCTCAATTGAAGTGGTTCTTAGATTCAATCAAGAGAGAAGAACCTCTCGAAAGCCAACAATATCCGCCACAGTTAGCGTCACAGTCTGAAATAACTTCCACTGATATGAGCACCCTTCGAAGCCTCAATGCTAAACCGTTTTGGGATCATGTCCACGAGCATGACCCTATAAATGGAACTTGCAAATCCTCGACTGTAGTGGGTCCACAAATTAGGAAGTCGAAAGCATGAGAACCGGAGAATGGATGCCATGAAGCATCCACAACACAAGCAAACTGTATTACTTGATGAGTATTACCTTATGGTATGCTTACGAGTTGGATAACGCAACTCAAATGAGTATGTACAAATGCATGATGATATATGATGACTGCAATCGAAGGCTGGATGAAGCCGAAACAAATCAACCACCATTAGATCTGAAGCCGAATTGCAATCCAAAGCTGAAAACGAAGATAATCCGGATAGCAGATATACGAGTCAATCTGAAGCCAATCTATGAGATATACTAATGCCAAGCACAGAGACCATCACCGACGAGGTCGGCCGTGGACTTGGAAGTTCGGGTTCACATTCGAAGATTTGCTCACAGGTTTACTCGAAGGTTTTCTCGAAGTTTAACTCGATCATTTACTCGAAGATTCACTCAAAGGTTTACTCGATGGTGTACTTGGGTCTGAGCTACACCTGTAGCCAAAGCATACTTGTTTGCACTGCAACCAAACTCGATTGGCAAGGTTGAAGAGCAAAGTCAAAGGGCAACCGAAGTTCGAAGCCTCAGAAGCAGGGTCTGGCAGATTGAAGATGAGTATATCCATTGAAGCTAGTTGACTGCTGCAGAGACTATTCTGAGATGAATCGGAGGCCAATCGGCCCGAGGGTTGCGTCACTGGCCATGGTGGCCACCCTCGAGACCTGAAACGTGTTCAATAAGAAAAATCACATACGAACGATCGATCGCGGAAGCCAATGAAGGCATAAGCTCCACTGAGCCAACACTAACGGGAGAAATGGCTTGGATCCGGAGAACTTGGACTCAGGGAGGTACGGAGAAGCGGACAGTTAGCTTAGGGAATGCACTTGAAAGGAAGCCTGCTGTAGCAGTGGGCTTGGATTCGCGGGCTTGGATCCAGGGAGGTGGACTTGGAACAATTGCTGCTGCAGGTACTGGCTTGGATTCGGAGACGTGGAGGAACAGAGGTTATTGGGTTCAATTGGAGTTTCGCTTCTCTTCTCTTCTGTTATTGGATCTCGGCCTGGTATAAATGGTGTTGGCATGGGATTTTACCACCTACTAAAGGAGGTGGAGTTTCCCCGTGCGCCAGATCCACCGAAAGGTCACCCTTGAGCGGTACCGATCGGTTGCGGGATTTATGAGGCCGTAAGAGGGCATTCATGTCTGGATCTTTACTTCTTTCCTTCTCTTCTCATGTATGGGTATGGCAACCCAGGGGGTCTGCAGCTAGAGAGGGAGATGATATAATGGCGGTGGCCAAGTAAAGGCCGAGGCCGGGTAACCACCCAGTATATAGTCACTTTGCAGGAGTGCAATTGCACTCCAGCAATCATCTTACATACCTTACAATGATGTGACTTCATCACTTATTCTCGTATGCAACCGTATCCACTCATACTCTGGACCATGGAGCCATGCTGGCCCGTACCCGTCCTTGCACTCACCGGGTTCTTTTCTGTTCGGCTTGATTTCTGGTTCATCTTGTTGCGTGTAATGTTAGCAACAAGATGAATCAAAAATCAAGTTGATCATACAATAACCCACTTACTTATTTTGGTTTCAAGTTGATGGTTGAAATGGTGGGATCAAGTAAACAAGTCTTGGCAAGGATTGGCTTCACTCAAACCGAATTGGTTCATCAATTGTATGAACCCCAGTTGGTTTGTTGCCAACACCAGTCTCTCCAGAGTTCTAGTATCATAATCATTTTCCAACCACCTTAGAACCCATATCCGTTTCTTCACAACCACTTTTCTGTCCTTCTCCCAATTCTCCACTATCTTCATTATTAGTAAATTTCAATTTGACTACTGGTATTTTTTAGGTCATGGAACTCATATGATATTGCCCCTGAGTAAGTGGTATTCTTTCAATTGGATGGCCTTCAGCCAAATTGGCCTTATTCAATCTGGAGCTGCTTTACTGTTCAGGGGCAGTATATATTTTTAAGCCTTCAGCAGTCATTAGCTTCCTGGCTGGTAAAAGTCAGCTGGGTCCTGGTATTCTATTTGTCATCAGCCCGTGATGAGTGTCAAGGGTTCAGGGCTCGGTATCGAGGGTTTAGGGCTTCGAGGTTTTAACGGTTATCACACCTGACAGCCGAATAAGTAAACAGTTCAACAGAAGCCCATAGCTACGACGGCAATAACTGTATACCAGAGACTTGATCCAGATTCACTGAGTGTGAAAAAAGTCAAAGCCAAAGCTAATTGATTGATTTATAAATGAGAGAACAAGTAAAGAAAAGAAACTTATCCTCCACCGAACACCTGGTTGATATACAGTAATTCACTCGTTCCATGATACATCTGAACATCTACTTTCTTTGTACACTTCATTTTGAATGATTTTTTCGTCTCCGGAAACCATCATTTGATTCTCGTTGTACTTTAGCCTCCATTGAAAACCTGATTTTATTCTCGTTGTGCTTGAGCCTCTGTTCAAAACCTGATCCTGTTTCCGTTGTGCCTTGGCCTCTGTGCCAAACCTGATTTTGTTCTCATCCTGCATCATTCATTGTATTATTCACCAATTATCACTCTACCACCAATCATCACTCAACTCAACTGTTACAATGAGCTTCCTGGCCAATATTAGTCAGCAGTTTGTTGACTGTCCATTTGTTAATAGCAATTCTGAGCAAATACAACTTTGGGTTTAAACTAGTCTTGGCTGTGTATTGGAGATATAATCAATCATTTGCCAGTCAGCCAAATGAATTGCCTCTGATATTGCATGTGACTGACAACTAATAACATCATAATTTCAAGAATCATTAGTAATTGTATATGATCTTGCTGTAAACTTGCTAGGTATAAAAAATTTGTTAATAAATAGAATGAATAATAAAAAGTTACAGTTACAAATATTGTATATAAGTAGTTTTTGCAATGATTCCATATTCTGAGTTGGAATTCAATTGTAAGTAAAAATCAAACTGAGGCAATAGTAACAGATTTTACAATATTAAAATTCCAAATCATATTTAATACTGTTTGTTTTTAATCAAATTTATCTCTAAATCCATCACTCCAGTTAAATAAATAAGTTCCAAATATATTGCAATATAATATATATATAAATTATATTGTTTTTTATATACTTTCACCTTCCTGTTATGAATTTCCAATCCAAATAATATTCATTGAAATAGTGGAAAATACCTGTTATTTAAATTTCATTTCAAGTATCATTTTACTGCAATTCAATATATTTTAATTAGGTTATAAATCTTTGACTGTAAGTGGAAATGGTATCAAAAACTATATAATTTATATATATAGTATATTATAATATAATTTGAACTCAGTTTTTCAATTGCAATAAAAAATATGGAATTTTCTAGGCTAATTAAAAATAAGACTTTGCTGTATCCAAAATCTGGCTACAATTCAATATGTTTCTGATTTGTTTTGAGTTTGAAATTGGAAATTTTTTTTAATTTAGATTTAATAATTCAAAACTGCAACTGGGGTCTGAAGTCCAGTTTCAATTTGAACTACAGCTATATAACTTAGAACTGTCGCAAGTATAATATATAAGCAAGACTGTTGGACAGAAGATTATTTTATTCTTCATGTATTTTTTCATTTATAAAACAGTACAATAGGTTTCATTCCAACATTTATTTACATTTGTCATTCCTCTCAAGTTTCCAGTTGAGTCTATACTCCTTAACAATTGGATATCCTTGACTCCTTTTGTTATTCAAATATGTTACTATTGTTTTCATAGCTGATTTTATAACCCCTATAATATAAGCGATATACTAAAACACATATTAGTATTGAACAATAGATTTCAGTTGAATGAAAACTGATATACATATATAATAGAGTTTAGAAAGTTCAATTGTAATGTTACCCCTCGCAAGTTCGAAGCGGGGTCATGTATGATCACCCACACATTCCGTGATAGGATGTCATTGGCTATCACTTGTTCCGGATGCCAGGGCCAATCTGTTCAAATGGCTAGCAAATGAATACCCACACCATCGATAACCATTGACAGATGGTTAATGGCTGCGGTCACTTCTGCTCCAAATCACGGATAACAAAATGACAGCCAACAATGAGCAGAATGGCAGCGTCCAAGATGCTGACGCTCGCCGATAACAAATGGACAGCCAGCAAACAGCTGAATGGTGCCCGCCACGAAGCCTACAACTGCCAAAGACCTGAGAATACGTGCCGACTCTGCACAGTGAAGCTGCTCTCTATCGAAAGAAGCTTATTCGTCTGGAGGTCATTAGATTGAAAAGATACCACTGGTCACGAGGCACAAGCCTGTGAGCTTGATGTCATAACAGATACCGATAGTCTGATCATAATCCAATGATGATAAAGACGATAGAGAATTGATAGTTGG